>JAQGBU010000112.1:0-62589 GCA_034698605.1 Isotoma decorata
AGTTGGATCACCGAAACAACTATGCGGCGCATTGCGGCCGCATGATGCGGGATGCGGGATGCGGGTTGCGGGATGCGATAAATCGCATCCCAATTATGCGGCCGCATCCCAAACTAGCAAGTGTGCTACCTACGCGTACTGTTGATTAAAATCATGGCACAGGATGATAATAATTTTACTACAATTACTAGGTTGGTGAAATATGGTTGATGGTTATGGCTTCATGGTGCATAGTTTTGTTGTACCCTGTCACCTGTGGTTTTTTCACTTATCTTTAAAGCTAATGCTTCTGTGTACAAAAATACTTGAATGACTTGAATCTTGAAGTATGTTTCTAAATGTATGTTGCAGGGTCGCTTTTCTCTACTCTGATACCTAATTTACTACTACGTGCTGATTGCGTGAGCATTTTTTAATAGCTAAAAAATGTGTGAAATGTCACACACTCACGAAAGTTGCATACGTATTACAATGCAATATTATTATTGTATGCACTGAATGAATACTTTTTCATTCTTTTTTTTGGCTTAATTAAGATGTCGTTTGGAAAGTTGTGAGGGTTTTTCTCATATTTTCTCATTAATGCATAATGTTAAGATATTTTGTCTTAGATACTTAATGAGCATAATTCTTCTGGGATAGAGTCATATCACCTTGCGATTTACAATGCTAGTCACTTAGTAATCGTAATCGTTTTAATAGATGTGAATCGAGTGGAAATAAAAAAGGTTAATAGATCCACCATTACTGTTGTATTGTTGCGTGTAGCACTTTGTGATGGTCAATTTACAAAGATTCTGATTACTATATTACGGTTTAATCTATGAGAATCTGAAACTTATGTTTTTCTCTAAAGATTGATCTCTTCTTGATAGCTTTGTTACTAGAAATAATAATAAATGGAGGCTGGTTGCCAGCTAAAAATTGCCAACGCCAAAGCCGAGCAAGGTAACACAGCCCACGACGCTTTATAGTAATTGGTCTCTTAATAGTCTATACTTTTAAGTTGTTATGATAATGGCGAAGATTTTTTTTAAACGTTGATGGTGATAGTTGATGGTCATTAAAATTTTATGATAGTGTAGTATGATTTAGGTTGTAAGCTTGATACTCAATATTATTGCAAAAGTATAAAATCCTTAGTTAAAAAACTACTCGATTAAATCTTGAGTTCTAGGTTTATGGCAAGATCTAAATCAAAGCACAAATTGCCATTTTTAGTCTAAGAAGCCACGAGGCTGAAATCGCTTTTCAAAGAAAAATTGTATACTTTCTGAGTGATGATACTTAATTAAATTTGATAAGGGATGATGCCTTGTAAGTGCCTCTTTTGACCAAGTTACTCACGACTGTGTGAGTTTTTATTTTAACGGCAGCAGCTCTGCCTTTGTGCAATAAAATATTCTAGATGAAATGCTTTCATACAGTTTGTTTTTTGGCTTGCGTATTGATCCAACGGATAGAAACTTTTTTAAATTTATAAATAGGTTGTTAATGTATCATGATATTTATTTATTTATGGCAATGATAATAACGATTTCTACACTTGACAAGGAGAGATGCACTATCAATTAGGTGCTTGTCTACATTCCCTTTTACGAGTACGATGCAATTTTATATAGATCTAAGAGAAGCAGTTATTTGTGTTGGAATTTGATAAGACGATAGTATAGTAATCAATTTTAATTCTAATCATTCAGAAATACTTATTCAAGGGACCAAGATGAAGGTATTATGTTTCATACAAGGGAAATACCATTAAATACTCAATTGTACAACAGCATTGACAAAGTTTTTAAGTAATTGTGCACTTAACTGTAAACTATACAAAATAAAAATATTATATCTCTTTAGCCCAATTATGATGATTAAATTCGTTGATTATTAAAAAATTATGAGACAATACTTTTGTTTAGTTTCAATTCAATAAAGCTTTCGATTGAGTTACTTCACAAAAAATAATAAAAGGTAAAAAGAGAATGACAAAATAAAAATGGCTTTGAAGAAACAGTGTATCTCTTTGTTCACTATGTACTTGTACTTGTGACTGACCTCGCGTTGACCTTTTCATGTTAAGCCTGTTTCTTTCAAGTTACTTATAGATATGTAGTGAATGTACAAATGTACAATTACTTTACTATTGTTAAAACATTGAACATCGTTATGGCGTTTTTCCTGTATTCGATTCAGCCTACCTATATCAAAATCCACTTAACGAATATCTCGTTTGTTCAATAAATAATTACACAGATATTTATATTTTCTTTCTAAGAATTAAGAATGGATTGCGTTGTTCGACAAAAATGAGCAGATATATCGCAAAAGGAAGTAAGGAACGCAGGAACAGTGGTTGAATGGGGTGCAAAACTTTTTGCATATGCTTAAATTTACATTGATTTTGAAGACTAATTGATTATGATTGGATTTAATCTCATTTAACACTCTTATTTTTATACAGAGTGGAATGTAAGAAATTGTTTAAGCTATTTGGCAGTATTTTTTAATCAATGGACACAGCTTTCTCACTACAGAATTAAGGAAAGAAGTTTAAGGTTTTGTCCTTTATGCAGTGTTATAAAAAAAATTTGCATACAGACTGGATTATCAAAAAGAGAAGAAAAAACGCTCAGTTTATTGATTTGCTCTTGCGTGCTATCATTATAATTACCCTGATAATATGATGGTTTGGCACTCCATAACGTGTGTATGATTATGAAACTTATCAAAGGCCTTCTATGTCTCGTCTGCCTTATCAACCCATTCTGCAAATGATTATCGAATGTTATCCAACGCATTCAACTTGCAGTTAGCTTGTTATAGTTTATGTTTTGTGGAATATTACATTTTCTTCAGACTGGTTTTGATAAAATGACATTTCCCACCTTGAGCTAAGACTTGCTCCTGATTATCGTAATAATTAAAAAAAATTAAATGACATCATTGATCCTATAAAAATGTGTATGTTCAACTGTTAGATAATTATTTTTTCATATGTTTCCTGGACTTTAGCACAACTTTGTATTCGTAATTATTATCTCCGGAGTAAGGAGTGTTGTCGGAAAAGAAGAAAATTGATTCAGAAATCATGTATTTTGAATTTTAGTCTGCAAATTAAAGTAGGTAATACATTTTTTCCAAAACCGATTGAGGTTTAGTTTAATTTCTAAACATGCATGCATTATTGGTTGACCGTAAAAAACGCTTTTATGTTTTTGATTTTAAATGAAGAGATATTAAAAATGTTCACTAGCTTGTTTGTATAGTTTTGATTTCTCTGGAGAAGTATTACTTGGAAAATAATTACTTTAATATGATAATCTGGTGGACGCCGGTTTTTGTTGTTGTTCTTCATGTGTCTTGAAATGGTTTGGAGTCATACATGCATATCACAATATTAAACTGTTGTATTGTATACTGTGCTGATGATGATAAATACTGGATAAGCTTAGCTTATGCTAAGAATTTACATTCACTGGGACTGTGATAACATAGTGATAATGGTAAATAATAATGTTGCTTTTATCTCAACATTATAACTCAGCCACACGTAAAAGTAGTCGTATGCAGTTTTTTGGACCTTTTCATCTCTAATTGAATATGTACATCCCTTGTCTTTTCTATCTGATTTATCAATCTGTATTTTCTATGTCTTGATTTTAGTTATTTGTTTGTCTAAGTTAAGCTGTTCGTTCTGGAAAATTTATAAAGAATCCCATGGCTTTAAAACTGCATTTAGTCTGTATAATTTTAAAATTACAAAGGACAGGGCAGATTTTAAAGTAGAAAAAACAGCTATCGATTATTTTGGTAAAAGAATTTAATACTAATCTACCTTTTAATCCTTTGTGCACCTAATTTTAAAAGTCAATTGTTTCTTTGTTTCAATGCTTAGAGTCAGTCACCACACCACCATGTGGAATATGATTATGATTCATTACTTTGTTAGCTTCTTGTAGCCAGACTAGGATTCGGCATTTTCCTCACAAAGCGGATGGTCCTCAATCAGTACTTGAAGTCATAGTACCTGAACCTGACTCAATATTTAAAAAACTGTAATTAGTAAATTACTTCTCATTTCAAGAGGTAAATTTACAGATGAGTCCATTTTCTTAAGTTAGGTATTTTGTTACCAAAGGTACTATCGTGACTTGCAGGGACGGGAAAACATAGCCCAATATTATTTTTTTCACATGTTCTATAAAGAGTTTGTTAAGATATTCAGTGGTTCCACAAAGATTATTACGATTCAGGCTAGATTGGTAGTAGTTGGTAGTGGTGGTTAGTTGTTCATGCTGGAATGTTTTCTTCGTCCTTGCAGCTGGAGGCTTTTTTCTGATCTCAGGACGAGGACTATAAACCTCTTCAGTAATAAATAATAATAGTAAAAGGATGGAACATAGCCGTCTTTAGTTAAGTACATACCTTAACCACCTCTGAAACCCTGAACACATGAATTCTAAATGTTCAACATGAAACCAAGGCAAGGGTTGTTCGTAGAAGGTGGATCGCAGCGTAAGGATTTTAATATAAAATTGGTTTGAGGAAAATAAAGAAAGCCCTTGAGTTTGGAACATGATCATCATCATCCTCCACAAAGAAATGGTGGTGTAGTAAAAACTAGGAAGAATACACGCATCGCTTGTATATCATCTAGAGGAAGAATTCTTCTCACAATCATTAGATCATCATCCGAATTTATGTGATGGTATTAAGGGAATAACACGGATAGTAGTTGTTGCTTGTTATTGAGTACAAAGGTCGTATGTACACTTGCCTTAGGCCTTAAGCCATCCGGTTTATTATTTCCATCAATATTACTTTCTTATGTTGAGAGAAAAACAGATCGAATTATTCAAAGGAATAAAGGGCCCTGTTATTCCGTCTTTGAGTTTGCTCTGAAAAGTATGACGTTCGGTACATTCCAAAATGTATGCATTGGTTGGGAGTTGGGATTGAGAAAAACAGATTGTATTTCGACGAATTCGGTTTCAGAGTTAAGGTATGGAATATCCTTGCTGATGATTGAAATATTCAAATTTTAAGGTAAAGGGTGAGCTTAAATCTCATAGTCTTGGAACCATCAACACTGGATAAAGGTTGATTTTAATAGTAAAATGCCTTAGAATTCTTCAATCCAGTTGGAGAGTTACCTTGAGAGGATTTTTCTTTTTACTCTTGTGTAAATGAGAATGTAAGCAGGTCTGAATATATTAGTGTCTCTTCTTTTGCTACAATGGAATGCTTGAATGTTACACAACGAAGTGTTAAACATTCCTTGGCTGCATGGTTTCATGAAGGTAACCAACTACCTCTTCTAAACTACCTAGATTCATCATTTCGTGTGCAGGTGCAAGGTTTTGGATTCCTTGGTCAATTCGTTTGAGATAAATCTTCCCCAACGAGATTTAAATTGAAAGTATTTGTAAAGACCACTTGTACATTTTATTAATGGTGTTTGATTCTTTTGTAATTTCATTAGCAAGAATTATTGAGAGGTTGTGTGTGGTTGTAGATGACCATGCCACACCTTGAAAGTGTGAACCTCAAGTTATGATTAAAAAGGTAACTTATGCATATTAAGAGTTAAATAAAAGAAGTGCCATTAGCTTGTATTTTCTACTCAAGTCTGTATCTTAATAAGGAAAAAGAACCCTGAGGAGGAAGATGAAAAGTGATCGCAATAATGCATTGCCACTCTTATTTTAATATGATGTGATCATTACGTAGAGTTATTAAGGTTACGATAGCCTTGTCCATGACGAAACAAAATTAATATTTAAATCATAATAACACTCACTTCGTCACTTTGTACAATAAGAGTGAGCCGTGAGATGATGGTCCATTAAGATTTTCTTCAATGATGATACAATTTAACCAACAAACAACAAGTCTTCAGTCATTGCTACAAAACTAAAAAACAAGGTGTTTGTCTAAATTGTGAAAAAATGTCGGATATTTGGGAAAAACAAGGTTTTTTAAGGCAATTTGAGGAAATAAACTTCGTGAAAGTAACATAGTGGAGGTCATGTACATTATTACCATTAGAACTGTAAATTGGTTATGTAACTAAAGATTGTGACCGGTAATTGCATGGCTGTCACAGTGTCACGTGCAGCTTGTTGATTTTGCGTTGATGTTGTTCTTAATTTAGCTCGAAGTAGTGTTGATGGACGAATTGTGTTTTTGAAATTGTAAAGAAAGTTTTATGTTGCAATTGTAGTGAGGTTCTATTTCGTAGAAACATTACCTCACCAGTCAGTACGATTTTGGCACGGGCCTTTTTGGAAAAAATCAACCAATCTCATTCATTATAACTGCAGATACGAGGAATAAAGACTTTGAACCTGAAAACTGTTTCTTCTTTAACCATGAAAGGTTATTTGCATACCTATATGATTTCATTAAGTTCAAGTTGTATTTTTGGCATTAGCTTGCTTAGTCTAAAAATTATATTCCAAGATTTATCCACACTTTTTATGAAGTGAACCAAACAGATAAACTATAATCTGAAAAATCTGCGGTGTAGTAGTTAAAGACATAATATTGGAATTATAAACTTATGTCTCTATGTAGTAAAGTCCATCTTGTCAGAGGATTGAGCGATTGGCTTTACAAACAGTACTGTTTTATTATTTTCACAAAGTATTCATCTTTCGTCTGTGAATGCAAGTGTGGTTGAAACCTTTGAAAATAACAAGAAAGGGAAAAAAAATCGGAGAGAGATTTATTTATTAGTAGAAGCCAACTAAACATTATGCGAAGCTGTTGGATACTGCAGATGTGCTACTAACTATTTCTTGAGATTGAGATGGGATTGGATTAATCCATATTCATACTGCTCTGCTTACACTACAAGAGGGTAATGAATGGGTTTGTTAGATTAATTTGCTTATACTATGCATCTTTCCCATTTGGAACAAAAAGGTTTTTATTTATTTATAATTTACAAATCTACATAGACGACCATCACATCCTTTGCATGAAACATATAATAATTTACATGTATAATGAAGGAACCGAATGTTGCTGTGAAGATGTCTCTCTTCTTACATAAGACGAATATTTTATTATCATCATTTACGGAGGAGTGATGACCTCAAGATTCAGTGATTCACAGTATCATAGTGAGTGTATTCATTCTGTAAGGAAATTCACAAGACAGGATGGATGTTTTACAATGTGTGTCTTTTATCCGTCTAAAGTGTTTTCTCTTTTTTATAAGTAGTCTCTTCTGCTGTAGAACCTATTATCAGACTGTTTTTGGATGTTTTTAACAAGTCTATTTTTAACTTAAGACAAAATAAAAGGATTGCGTAGAGGTAAAAAAAAGTCGTGTAAATTGCATATATAATGATAAGTTCGAAGGTTTTTTTTGCTGGTTTGTATGCAAGGCTTGTGGGATTTTATTATCTCGTAAAAGGCAATAAGACAAGAGATAATTAGCATAATGTCACATGGATACTCGACCTTTTAAAATTGCCAAGTCCCTTGAGTTACATATAATTGCGAATGAAAATCATGTAATCGTTCCAGGTTGAGTTATCAATAGAAAAAAATGTTTTTTGTTGGGTTAAAAATGGCAAAAATGTACAATACGAAGAACCTTTGTTTTATGTTGTACGCTTGGAGATTTAATTATATCAATTTTACAACGTCATACTTGAGTTGACTACTTGACTTCCAAGACGGAAAAGGTCATATATGGCATTGCAAGAGAGTATTGTGTACCTATGATTAAATTTAGGTTAAGTTACTTAGGTCGTAATAAGTAAACCAAAGTTCAAGTAGCTTGTGTTTCCTTGTGTAGGATGAAAGGGAAATCATTATATCGTGTTTTATTTTATTTCATGGAAAATTTTATTATATTAAATGACAATTATGTTACAATTCTATCGAATTGCATTATCGTCATTGCTCGTTATTATTATTATTTATCATTATTATTTGTGAGTTTTGCAACATCAGAAAATAAGGAAAAAATTAGTAGGTTTTGTTTTCACTCTCAGTCATTTTATACTATTGGCATTTAGTAAATAATTTGCTGAACTACGTAAATGTTCTGCAATTGTATGATTTTAAGCCGGATTTATAGATAAAAATATTTTAATGAGGGTATAGGGCTGTGACCGACACCGACCTTTGATTCTGTTGCTCATTTTAACTTCCAACTATCATACTAGCTGCTTTGCTTCGTAATAAATGTCATTGCCTTACTAAATCTCAATGGTAAATGGTGAAGGGATATTTTAAGAATTGTCCTTAGTAGATAAATGCAATCATGATTCGCCGATAGATTCAATTTAATTTTAGAAGGTCTTCATTATAGTTGTCATTTGTTAAAATCACGTATGTCAGTAGAATAGAGACCTTTCTCTCTAAGTAGCGTTTCAAGAGAAGCTCGTAAAAACGGAAACGAATTAGCTTTTGGCAGTTTAACACCTCGACCTTCAACTTGTTACCGAAACGAAAAGATGACGAAGAAATAAGATATTTTACTACGCTACGAATATCTACAAAAAGTGTTTGAACTTATATCACACAAGGGCAAATATCTAATATTCTCAATTGATAACATGCGTGATGATAACCCTTTTTCGGTGTATTTTTTTTATTTATGACATCTCGATGTGTCTAGCCAATTAGGCAAGAAAGTGTCCGAAAATTGTTTAAATCGTGTGAAAACTACTAAAAATGTTGTTTGCCAGATAGACAGAATTTTGTGAAAATAACGGGTGCACTTCTTGAACTTAAATTAAATAGTTTTGATATTGAGTATGACTGATTTGAAAATTTGACCGTTCCACACTACAATGTATTTATACTGTTACTGTTAGCAAAGAGTGGTATTTTTTCTCAAAGGGATTTTTCCGCACGTAAAGAAATAAGAGAAGATCATTGAAGACGAAGCTTTTATTTTGTTGTGTGAGTGGCAGCAAAATATTTAGAGCAGGATTTTCATGGATGGTTGACTCTTGACCTGAATGTGTATGCATTTATGTATTTATCTACTTACAAGACTTGCAACCTTACTTTACTTCTTTTTTTTTTTTACTTCAGACGAATAGTCTGCACCTATACAATATTTTGTAAGTATTTTAAGTAGTAAGGGTGTGAATCAAAAAGTAAGCGGTTTAATTGTTTGCCCTCTTTGGCATTTCATGTTTTATCTATTTGCGGTTATGCCCATACCAATGTGCATTTAGCTCATGTATTAAATATTTGCAGAAAAAATCTAGCTAGCAGCAGCTTAACAGACTAAAACTGCACATTTCTTGTCTCGCAATTCTTCATGGTTAATGTGATGAAGGCTGAAAAAATGGCTTATTGTCATCCTGGTGAAAATATTGACACCTCATCCAATCAATTCTTTAATAACTACATTTCAACGATTTAGACTGTCTGTCTGTCCACTCAAAAAAATTAGTATTCATCTCTTTTTCCAAGAGGAAAGTGTTTGGTGCGATTTCTTGCTTCGAATGATAATTCCTTACTTTGTATAGCTACTATGTATATATGGCATTTATACTTCTTTTTATATCATGTAGATAGAAGAATGATAGGTCAGTGAATTGAATTGAATCAGTCTCATCCTTTTCAACTCAATAGTCAGTGTTTGAGTATATAAATGATGTATAATGTATTCGGTAGGATTGAACCCAAGTCTGAGAGGATAAGAGAAAACATAGGTTCAGATTAGATTTATTCAGGTCACATAATACAGATGCAAGCGAATCTCTTTACTACTGTTCAATTCAAAGTGTTCGTTTTACTTTGATTTCGTCCAGCAGTCTGGCCTTCTTGTAGTTAACATACACTAACTATTTTTCTTGTCTGGCTTTCGTTTAACTTTGACTAGTAACATTACAAAGAGAAGATTCTGCTTCCGATTCTTCTAAAGTTTTTCGTCATTTCACTTGAATCAGATTGGAATGTCTTTCAATCTGTTTGACTGAAATTATGTCGATGTTGACAAGCTTTGCACATGAGGATTCAATTGGATTGTGTGCTAAAAGAAGATTTATTAAGTGTTTGTATTAGTATTTGCACTCTCTCCTATAGCATTCAATTCATTTTACCTACTTTATTTAGCTTGTGTCTTCAGTTAGTTCACTAGACTTGGGACAGTAGTCAATGACATTAAAAACATGATGCACCGAGCATGAATGATACAAAAGAACAGTGTTTTGACCCTTTAGTTAATTCGGTTTGTTTGGGTCTGCAAATGTAGCTTTTTTGTTTTTGGCTCATGGAATTTCATTGAAATATATAGAAAAACGTAAAAGAATTGTGAAGTATTAGAGATGCATATCAACCAATGAAAATCTTCACATCGTTACTCTTTGTATTGTACTGCAAAGAGATTTTGAACATGAATCTGTCTAGTAGTTTTAGTATGTAGTGGTTGGGGTTGGGACTTTTAGTTTGAAGAGGCTAATTAACAGAAACAAATTAGTAGACATAAGATAGAAAGGAATACTCTACTGTTTCAGTTACAAGTAACGTCAAGTGTCACTATCGTCTTATAAAAGTTGGCTTTAGTTTCTTTTCTCTCATTACAATGCTCATTCAATTCAGTCTAATAGTAAAGACTGTTTTGAGTTTTTAACTCCATTCATTCAATAGATTTTCGGGTATAGACACAAGGAAATATTAACGCAGAAAATGCCTACTAATAAAAAGGAGAAATGTCTTTGTGCAAAATTCCAGATGGTTGTTTACGGAAATGATCTATTAGGTCAAAGATGATCTATAATTTACAGTAGATATTAGTGCAGGTGGATCTTCTTTCATTCTGTCTGGTTTCATAAACGAAAAAGTTTTGAATATCTCACACATCAATTAAGAAAAAATGCTTGTGATACGAGATAAATAGGAATTTTTGGACTAGGCCAGCTAGCAGCTGTAAATCTTAAAATATGCTCTAATTGCATATAAAATGCAATGGGTTGAGTAGAAATAAGATTAACTGCATTTCCGTCGTGCGATAAGTTTTTAATTTTTTTAGAGAGGAAAAAATATGTTTTTGAAGTAGTTAAAAGTACACAATTTTGAAAGGAGTAGAATTGGATGGCGGTGCTGTTTTATCATTATTACTATTATTGACTAGGATGGAATGCATTTGGCTTAAAGTTAGAAAAACAGACGTAAGATCAGATCAGACCCGTCTGTGTTACAGTTGCATTTGAAAATAAAATAAAATGAAACTAGGGCTTTGCTTTCAGAGTAAGGAAATACTTCTCTTGCACATTCAGTCTCATTCAAAGGCAACGGAGTTTGAATTCAGAGCAGACCATTTTAGGTAAAAAGAGTTGAAGATGTAAAAATCACACCCTGGCTTTCTTCTTCAAGTTAAGTTTGTATCTTGTAAATGTCTATAGATCCATGTATACTCAATGTTTTAAATGTATCCTTTACTTCAGTGTTTTTGTATATGCGTGTGTAGTTCATCTGACATTAATATTATATAGCTGTTGTTGGTACAAGTACTTGTAACATCGACTAAACCAATACTCATTCAATACGAATGGGTTAAAAATAAACTTGAGGATTTTTTGGAAAGATTTGTCCTATGCATTTCATTCGCATTAACACTAGCATTAGCTTTATCTGTTGAGGAAGCCGGTGAATGTATGATGATATTCTGTTTTTCATATGGTATAGCCGTTGTTTCAGTGCCTATGTATGATACAAAGTTAGGTGTATGAAAGAACTTCTCATGATGTATACATAAAATATATAGAAAAGAGGGATTAGAAAGGATATAATACTACAAGTTAGAATTAAGTTGGATAAAGTACACTCTTGTAGAATCCGGATGGATTTACATTAGTAATTTGTAAGTATAATCCGTCTTTAAAACTTGTGTCTTCCTCACACACACACAAGTCACAAAGTTAGAGACTAAAGAACACGTTTCTAATTTCTAAGATAGTTGTGGTGATGTTGGTGGTGGATATGATGATGTTGTGTGTGTGAAATGTGAATGTATTCCTTGGGTTTGTTGGCTGTAAGGAACTTTCGCCTGGTAAATATTTTGGATTTGGAAAGTTCACTGCACCATATTCAACTATACAAAGAAGAAGAATGATTAACACGAAGAATAATATGATAATAACAATACGATGCCATACCCCGTAGTATGAATCTCTAGTAGTATGGTTTGTGTCATTACCTACTAAAAAGCATCTACCATACCACCACCACTTCCTTCCGTCATGAATACTTATGTTTTATATACTCAGGATGAAGTGTTTGATGGGATTTCCTTGGTTTTCTTTCTCCTTTCACATTTTCAGGGTTTCTCATCTCATCTCACCACATTATTCTGTTTTCTGGCTCACCTCTCAATAGGGCCTCTACTAGTGCATGCATAATAATTATCTACTAATAAAATTTCACCCTTTTTTGGAAATAGAAGGTGGTAATAATGGTGGGATTGCTCTTGCTGAAAATATAATTCTAAGCGATATTATATTATTATTAATATGGTTGGATATTATGCTCGAGAAGGAGATATTCTGGCTTTTTATGGGTTTTGGGTTGGGTAGAACTAAATATTCAAAATGATGAGAATAGACTCTTCGTAGTTCAGGTTCAGGTGGATAGTGGATTATTGAAAGTTTTTTAAAGGCTTCATATTCTCTAGTTTTTATTATAATGTTAGGTCTGTTGGTGTGATGGTCATTATTGATGATGGCCTACGGCAGGTGACTGACCAGTAGAATTTACTGCAAAATAAAATAAATATGACTTTGCATGTTAGGGAGCGAGGGAAGTTTCTTACAAATGTCAAAGGTGAATGTGGTCATTAAGTAGGAAGGAGTCTAATGGTATTGCTCTTTGTTTAATATTTGTTGGTTATCTTATTATTTATATATAATAATATGAGGAATGCAAATCAAGTTTTGTAGGGCAGATTAATAATCTGAGAATGAGGAGCTTCATTTCTGCCAACTTCGTGTTTCCTCTTCATATTTCTCGTTTAGTTATATATATAAAAACTTTCCTGCTTTTGATAAAATAATGTTGTCGTCTTTGTGTCATAATGTCATTGCGTAATGGAATATCTAAGGCAATGACAAATAGAAAAAGAAAAAGGCAGGTTCATTTGTGTAATATATTTTGTTACTTGTCATGTCAACAAGGTGTTTTCAAGGAACTTTTACTTAAAGAAGGTATAGGTTTTATTATCAAATGTCAAATGTTAATAATGTTATGTTCATGGTGTCTATTATTCTCATTCGTTCTGGGGGTTCTTGGAAGGAAATGACAACTATCTTTGCTTGCTGATTATTTTCGTGGAAATGAGATTTCTTGGGATCCTATCACGATGGTAAATAATTTGTTTATGACAATTTTTGTTTCCTCGGATTGGTTTACTCCTTTTTTATAAAAATGTCATGTAGGTTGGTCACACCCCAGTAAAGTTTAATAAATAACCCTCCAATAATTTTTTGGATAAAACCTTGCCAAAGATTCTACTTCATTAGTATCTCTATAGGTTGGCAACATTTGGTTGTGAATCTAATTTAAAATGTAATTTAAACTGTACCTACGTGAATGAAGTTTTTGGAAATGGCATTGAGAAATTTTTTCAGAAATATTATTAAGAAACATTAATGAGTTATTCTTCTTGTTCGGCAATAAATGGTAATCAACAGAGTAAAAGATTTTGTTTCATTGCTTGTAACATTGGTAGAGAAACTTTTTTTTAAACGAAGTAGTACACTTAAGAATTGATTTATTAGGCTTCTTTTTAGTGAGTACTGAATACTATCTAGTACTGTTGTTATTAAAATGAAACAGTAATAATAATAATTGATCCATCACTTTATTCAAATTTGAAATCTACTTATTTGAATATCTAGATAAGAAATTTTCTAATTTTCTCTCACGACACATCGTGAGTTTACGATTTGACCTGATGATACGATTAGTATGAATGGTGCAATTTTTAATATTAAATGTACTATGTTGCTCCTTACGTTGAAAAGATCTTGATGGGCTATATTTAATGAAGTGTACTAAATATAATAACTACATTGCTAGAGTAATGAGTACTAATGCATAAGTTTGTAGTTAAGAAGATCTCATTTCGAATTTCATTTATTGTTCATGTCGACTATAATGAGATTTTTGATATTTCCTTTTATGTTAGACTAGTTGTAGTAATTAAAATGTAAGTAATATAAATCAGAAAGTTTTACTTCAGTTCTAATGAAATTCGAATTCTTTGTTTTAGCTTTGTTAAATTGTACATTGCACTAGTTCCAACTAAATATAACCTTTCTTTGCATTACTGTCGAGTTGACCTGTCTGGAGTAGATTATAATATGGTTAATAGATCCAAATATATAAAAGAAAACATGTTTTCGCCATGGCTAGAAAACATAGGAAACATTATCCCCTGTTTTTAACAAGTTACCCTCATTTGTATTGCTTCGTGTTGTTAATGAAGCAGAGATGTATTAACAAAATACAAAAGGAGATGATATGTGATTTATCTTATCCCGTGTACGGTTGTTGCTGATGGTACATATTGCATTCAACTGATGAGTTGAAGTCAGGTGTTAAATGAAAATGGGTTTTCCGTGTGGGTTGGATGGGATTATTCAGCCTTAATTCCTCAAAGCAACTAAAGGCTTTTATACTTAATCACTCTTTCACCATTGTTGCTTTAATATTTGAGCAGAATTTCAAGCAATGGGCTTGTGGCTTGTTTGTATTTTAGTATACTCCATTTTGATCCAGTTAGGTTCTATTTATGTTTTAATACTGTCATCAATATTATTCGTATAAATGTAAAAGGATGATACTAAGAAATTTAATGTTGTAGTTTATTGAGAATCTCCTCATCTCGATTTTCATGGGAAATACCAAATTACATTTGTCTTTTGTTTCCAGACCAAATAGAGAAGTAGTATAGAATTTTCCCAAGTGTACGAAGGCTGATCATAATAACTTCAAACTTTCCAACTGTTCCAAAACAAACTAATTTGGCCTGTTAAAGGCGTCTCTTTGAAGTTTTTTTTGCCAATTATATTTATATTCAATGTAATAAGCATTACGAAGCATCTCCTCTTTTCACATCTGTTGTCCCGTCATTTAACTCATTTACCGTGCCCTAACCTAAACCGATTCTCATGAGGCGATGGTGATATAATACCCTGTATTATGTACTAGTCTGCGAATTCAGTCCTTGTGGTCGTCTTCTTGACTGACGCCTTTTTACTGTCATTAAACAATTTGCCTCTTGGGTCTGCATTTTGTTACTTTTTGCTCAGTGATGTGAATCTACTTAATTCGCTCTTCATTATTATTAGCGGATAGAGAGAGTTTCAACCCGGACTCGAAGTTACTTGCGATGTAAGTAGAATTTAGTGGAGTACAAAGAACTCGGAGGGTTTTTTTTTGGTAAGTTATTTTCTGATGTTATGAGCTTCTAACTTTTTAAAAGGCTTTTACCATGATGGGATTAATGACGCTTGGACTCGTTAAGTATATTACATAATGATACGCATTGCTGGTGCCTCTGCTGGAAGATGAGAGCCTTCTTTAGTTACGGCTTCAAAATTCAGAAATGCATCCCATTGGTATTTTGTACACATAGGTCATTTGTGTCATGTCAAAAACTCATGAGTTTTCGATTGATCACTGACTCCTGCAAATTTGCATAGTAATAGCACTATTATCCTTTTTATTTACTACTTGACAATCTGACTTCTGCTCCTGCAGTCTGTCAGGTGTTGTTTCTTATTTGACAAGTCATTATTAGCTAGGTAGAATTAGCTGGTTAGCTTACATGCAAAAAGCTGGGATTATTGTTCAATACTAAATTAACTTTGAATGGGGTTTTAAAGTCATCAACTCTAAAACCCCATTCATTCAATTATTACTGCATAAAGAAATTGAAGAAATTAAAATCAAAATAAGCAACAACTTTTCCGTTAGTTAAAATTAATTACAAATGCTAAATAATCTTTTAATGGCAAATACTCCTTCTTGCAATCAAAGATTATTAATGGGATATTTTGAATAGTTACTGTAGGCAAGAAAATGTAATTTTATCGTTTATCATGGTTAACATGTAATTGAAAATGAGCTTGATGAACTGCCACGCTGTGTCTCAATTTCAGTAATAATTTCTTCTAGCAAGAAAAATGTAATTTATGTAGAACAAAAGTTAAGAAACTTTGTCATTGTGTGTCAAATCAACTCTTTCAGTTTTCAGCCAATTACTTAATACATACGTACCAATGCATTGTACCAAAGGACATAATACACTCTACTTCCTTATAAAAATATATTCCTACATTTTTACTAAGGACAGAGCAACACTGACTCTTTTGCCTATGGGATTTTGTTCTCTATTATTTCGTATTATTAATATTATTTATTATGGATGCATTTATATCCGGCTTTCTTTACTCACTCACAATCACTGACTTGGGCAAAGGTAACCGTTTAAAAAGTAAAGAACAAATGAGTAAACTTGTTAACTATACAGGCAGTCGTAGTTGTATCTAAGATAGCTGGGAGTAAGATTTCATTCAATTATCCTATTTAGATTTAGTTTAATTTTATTTCTATTTAAAGAGGAAATAATAATAAATGTGATTTTATGTAGCACTTCTAGTGCTAGCTAATGTGCGTATACAAAGTATTTACATCAGACATAATAGTGTATACTAAAAACTGTAATTGTAGTAGTAGTAGTAGTAGTATAGATTAGAATTGGTTTGCGATTGTTTTGCACTTCAAAGTATAATTTCTTAACGCTCTACGCTGACGTTTTTTATTGTAACGGAAAGGCAACAATGAAACGAGTGAATTAATAGATTTTTTTTTGCGAGTTAACCGACTAAGATAAAAAAACAGTTGAGGTTGATGGTTGAGAGTTGAGACGGGCTAACTGATCTTATTCCTATAAATATTACTATTACTACATTATATACTTCTTTGCGTGTTGTAACCAATCCACATTGACTGTGTACAAGGAGTCATTTCATAGTTTATAAAAATAAAATTATATTTTGCATAGAAGTAGTTGTTTTTTTATTTTATATAAAGACGAGAGAGATGGTTGATAAATAGAATAAAAGTGTAGGTTTTGCATTGCGAAATTTTTTGCAAGCTTTCCAAAAGTGAAAATCCCACTGATTATTATTATTCTATCTATTGTAATAGAAATAGTGGTGAGGATGATGGTGATAAAGTAGGGACTATTGAAATAACGTTGGGGAGAAGACTATTTGGTTACCTTACCATTCTATAATGCATTATTGTTATCATCTTTATTTATCATCGTCAAGTTGGTGATGATGATGGGACAACAGTGGAAGACGAAGGATTTTAAAATGACGATATGATGGTACACTTAAAAAGAACGGCAAAGAATATGTCTGTATGTCTACCTATATTTATTCGTTGTATATTATCATTGTACTTATTTATCTGCAACGTTTTGTAGACGTTGTAGATTATAATGCAATGGTACTAGTATCTAATCTGTCTGTTATCTATATATAAAGGTAATATTAAGATACTGCTGTGAGTTGAACTGTCGAATCTTTCAAACTTTCAGTATGTACTGTTGGATCTTAATATTCGCATTCATTTCGTTCTATTGGTATTGCAAAAATGAGGTCAATTCCTTTTTAAAAGAAAATGTCTTCTTGTCGAAGTCGATTCGGCTGTGGCTGCTTTGATTGTGAGATTCAGATTTTGCTGGGTGGACATTTAAGAAAAGGATATGTTTAGAGATGATAAGTTAAGGTTCTGTCATCAGTGTTACTTAAGGATATATGAGTGCTGTTTAGCCCTAGCTTTTCATATCATTTCTTTCTGTTCGACCCGTTCTCTACTGCTTAGTTAGGAGTTGACAATAATCATCGTTCTACACCACATGAATGCATCTTCTAGATAATTGCGTATTATTTTTTGATTATGGTAATTACATTTCCATTCATAGTAACTTAGTTTATTTTAATCGAAGAAGTTTTGCGAAATTGAATTTTCAGATACTAGTTATATTCAGTCATGCAACTTGTTCTTAGGTCTCAGATATCATTTTACTCATCCCCCCTGGGGGCTTGTTGACGTTAAAAAAGAATTGCCAAGAGAGAAAGGATGGCTGTGCTGTCTGTTTTATACTCATGTAAGGATGGATGCATGACGCATCCAAGAATTTTCGCCTCAATTTGTATCAATTAATTTGACAAATATGGACTAAAGAGAGTGCAGTATGGATTTATAGTGTATATAAAAGAGAGAGGTTGAATTAATAGAATAATGAATTTAGTGAGGCTAATTAGGAATCATATAATAAAGAAATAATATTTGTCTTTTAGAATGCTATTTGTTATATGAATTAGTTTCCACTTTGATAAGAGACGTAATAAGAAGAATGACACATAAGTATGTGTAATTTTATTTATTTGAGTAAAATGGTTAGTTTTTCTTGGTTGATTTTATGTGTGTGAATAGAACTAAAAATTTTTATGTAAATATCTAACAATTCGTTGAATCAATATCTGTAAATAAGGCTAGAGTTTATTGAAATGAAGAGTAACATACGCATTTATTTTCATTTTGTAGAGCCGAAAGATAATTCTTAATTGCATCCGAAAAACCAAGCAATATATCTTGTGCTTGAAATACAAATGGACATCAGGCCGATTTTATGTAGTTTTATTTTATTGCTATTGCTGACTAATAAGCGGAAATCTTAGAGACATTAGTACACATTTTTTATCTTAAGTCTTGTGTGGTTAAGTTATTAATATTCTTGATAATCTATAAAATTTAATGAGTGTATCAAATAACGCCGTCTGCTAAAAGTATGCCGAAAATAGTGTCGTATTTCTCACATAAATTCATTCATTTTATTTGAACTTTGAGAAGGTTGCTTGCTCAACTGATAATCATACTTATTGAACTGAGTAGTACAGTGGTTGCATTTTTTAGATTTGTTTTGAGATACCGTCATTTAAAAAAGCATTGTGAAACCTTGCAGGAAGGTTGACGCCAGTAAGTCTGACTTCGTAAAATGTTAAGCCAGTACTTAAAAAAAAACAAATTTTCAAAGGTTTTTAACAAGTTTAAAATATTTTTAACAAGATTGTTAAAATGCATTGCCTTTGCTTGCTTAAAAAATGACTTTTTAAGATTCATATGCGTAGTACTAATAATAACTGAATAAATGCATTCAGTTCACACTCTCTTCAATTTATGTTTCAACGGTTTAGTTCAGCTTGTCTTCATTTTGTTGAGGTAGGCCTGCTCATTCTACACTACATGGCCATGGCTATTTTTTAGACGTATTGTGCACCTGGGTAACTGTTTTAGGATATCAACACATTATACGTTGAATCTGACTGTCTAACTGACTAGAACTGTATCAAATTTTTTGACATTTGAAGTAGCTGGATTTTACAAGAAGGTGAAAAAATTTATGTAACTCTCAGTTAGGCATCACTGTCATAAATTAATGTGTTACCAAGAGAGTTATACAAATATTTCAATTCGAATCATTTGTCTAAGAAAGTGGCTACGTGCCAAAACTGCTGTAGTTTAAGTTGGATAAGCTTGCCACTTCAAAACTTTTCATACATGGAAATAAAATAATAGTTAAATTATGTACGGAAACTAAGTTTAGGTTTTAAGATAAACTGAGGTAATTGTTTTTGACCATTTGGACTAGTTCTCCTGATGCTGGAATTTCCCTAGTTCTTCGGAGTATTTTTCGAAGCATCCCATGACAAGTAATAGATAAAAAACGAAGGGTTAAAAAGTAAAGCAGGTTGCCGATAAAAAGCCATTAACCAGCTGACATCATGACATTACACAGTTAAACTGTAGATAGTAGCCTCGCGATATTTTTACTTTTCGGCTATTGCCGTTGCACCACTTCTTTTAATCGGAATTAGGTTTTGTAAGATTAGTTCCTTGGGGTCTTGATGTCATCCCAATCGCATCATCATGATCATTCCGAAGAAATCCCGATCCGATTTTTACGAAAGTTGAACCTTCTCTATCCTAAACTGCTTTTAGGTGTCTTCCACACATACTTTCCTCCTCTACTTCTCATGTCTCCTGCCTGACTGACTGGAAGAAAGTTGCAAGTTAAAACTTGGAACTTGGTTCTTTGGAACTATTCTCAACTCAAGTGAGATAAGAATCCGATTTTAGCTTTTACAAGCTTCTAGCAGTAATAGTTGATACGAGGAGTAACATTAGTATTGGCAGAAGGATATTCTACAATAATTTGTGTATCAAAAGATGGAATTAGGTCAATTGCATATCTTCCTCCTGCACTACTTTTCTTACAAGTTACAAACTGCTCATAGTACCTCTTTGCCATGCCCCGCTCAACACTTCTACTGTTACTTTTTGCTTGAATCTACTTTTTATAACCTAAGCTAATCTTAAGCTTATGAGCGTTTTTTGTCAAGAAAAGTTACAAGGATGTCATGTCATGCTATGTAAAAATATCGCAAGATGATAACCACTCCGCTACAATAGTTCTCAAGTGAATATAAGATGCCATGGGCATGCGATCATTTTAATGAAATGTTCTTTTCTTGTGTTGTAGGTTAGGATGGGCATGTCTAATTGTGACCGTTTAGCAGTAAATAATCAACCCACACGGTTGGTCTCTTTTTGTGGTGACATATTTAGTATCAAAGAAACAAGCGCACTTTTTTCAGTCATTTAAAGCGATTTTTTTCTTCTTTTGCTTTTGACTTTGCACGGTTTTAAAAGTACAGCTAGGAATTAGTGGTGCGTTTTATTGAAGGTTTATGCCACAAACAGGGGTAGACAATTAAACACGTACCCAATATATAATGTTAATTAATGTATACAGACTAGACAGCATGCTACCAAGTTAAAAGGCTAAGGGTGTTTTAGCTATAATTAATCTTTTATTATTTATTACTTTTGCCTACTGCCGTACGCCTTTCTTCTGCCTGCTTGCCTACCTACCCCAACGAACGGTGTTGATAAATTTATGGCGTGGTAATTTACTATTCTGAATCCATTAGATATTTGGCGTTTATAAACTCATTTATGATCATTAAATTCATTCAATCAAATGCTAATAAAACTTAAGCAGGGTTAAAGTTAAGTACTATTGAGTATGGCCATGGTTAGGTTTACTCGAGAAATTCTGGTGGATATTCTTATAATATTATTTTTAGATACATAATGTAATGTATACAACTAAAAGCCAAAAGCTAAGATTATAACGGTGGCTTGTACAATTCACCGTTCTTCTATAGTTGATGGGTTCATTTTTTGGTTTTTCCATTAAAAGAATTTTAAAGGTTTTAATTAATAAGTTGAGTGTCGATTGTGAAGTCGTGAGCTCTAGTACAACTGTTTGTTTACGGTTTTTACGAAGTTATCAAAGGAAGGTCTCAGCAAAAAATTGAAGGAAATGCATGGACCAAAGAAATATATCCTACAAGATTTCTCAGTTCTCAATAAATGATAGTTTGTATCAAATGTACCAAATGATTAATGAAACGAAGTAATGAAGAGCAATACTGTTTCTGGTTCATAATTGGTTGTACTAATAGATAAATGTCAAATGTATCAAGTAATGGTGTAGTGTGGCAATCACAGTATTTCGGTAGGGCATTATCCGTAACCTTAACCATCAGTATAGCACCACGACTATGATCATCATTTAAATATTATAAAAGCATTATTCTTTTGAAGCTATTTACTTCAAAGGATGTGAGAAGTGAGAAAAGTTCCTGTTTGCGTAAATTATCCGAGTTTTGTCACTACCTTTGTTCAGTCAAAGAAAACGATTAGGAGTGTTTTATTCGGGCAGGGTTTCAAGATCTTAAGTGGACTTTGTATAAAAATTAAATACTTCTGAGTGAGCTCGATACCGATACTGATGATGACTGACGTAGTCATAGTCACTGTTGTTGTGAAATGTCTCAAATACCTGTTTCTTTGAAACTACCTTGAGAACGATTTGAATTTAAGTGATCTCTTTGAGCCTGTAAGAAAATACGCTCATCTGCCACTCCAAAGGCGTTAAGTTTTGTTCTGAAGCTTTTTAACTAACGTATAAAATATATAACAGTTGGCTGTCACTTGTATAATATAAACCTATTAATATGGGTCATATATATGAAAAGGTATCTTCCAAACAAAATAGGTAAGTCTATAGATAGAAGTATAAGGTTACAGATTCTACGATAGCAGACCTTGGTAGCTGATTTGGAGAGCGTCCCAACTGAATCAGTCGTTTTAAATTTATTATTAAGATGAAGGAAACTCCTGAAGGTCTTTCTATTTTTTGCATGTTTCTATATACGAAAGAAGCTATTATATCAAATTATACCCACTTTACTACTGAAATATTCAATTCTCAGTTTCCCATCCAGCATCATACCATGCGACTACATTGATTTCATAGTAGAACAAAAGACAGACAAGTAAATGGGAAACAAATGGTTGCAATCGGTCGTACACGAACGTCACTATTTTAAAGGTTTTTTAGGATGCTGGGAAAACTCAGAGAAAATTTGGTATGTAGGTTGATCTAGGTATTTGGTTTATATATAGTGTGTACACGATTGATTATCGAATGTGAGTTTATTTAGACAAGGCGAGATACCTGGTTGAGGCTAACTTGAAAGTAGTCCGAGGTTGCATTAACATTAACATTAAAAAGGTTTTTGCTTTCCTCCGATTAACTATTTACTATTCTCTCTCTGCTACTATTACTCCGACTCTTTCCAATTTCTACAAATTGAATCCAACGTCTTTATTAAAGTTCTGTCCCCATGAATTTGCTCGCAGGTGTCCAATAATTGAACCAGTGTAGCTTTTGCTATACATATGTCTGTAGTCTGTGTTCATATCGTAAACAATAATATCCCTCTCCTAGGAAATATGCTTTCTACGAATTTACCTTGTACTTCAGGGACAGAGAAAATGAATAATGTCAGAAGAGAGAGAGAGAGAAAAAAAAAATAATCATCTAAAATATGGAGAAAGCACCACATAATATGACCAAGCATGTATACATGGATATGATTTTTTCTAATAAAACTGGTAGTCGTGACAGTTTACGGGTATGGAAAGCCACACCACCAGTACAAACAATTGAACTCAACGGAAAAGAACCAGACAGAGAAGACAAGACAGGGTCGAAGAGAATTAGAATTCTTTAATAAAATATCTCTCTATTAACTTTTTAAAAAGGTTGTATTCCTCTGTGCTTTTTTGCTACCCATGTTCTTCGAAAAGTTATAACACGTAATAATATAGTGTAAAGGTGTGTGCATCTATGCATACATATATCCATAGCATGAGGAAACTGACTTAGATTCTTTTGCCAATTGGGTCACATAATGCAATCCAATGTTGAATCGTTGAATTGGAGTGAGTGATGCAAAAAAACCACTGACAGTGCAGTGTGGCACTACTACTATACTTACTAGTAGTCATGATCATGGCAAGCCGTCTTCGCTTCAGGAAGATTTCACTATAAAACTTGCTATTGTTCCTAACACCCAGCATTCTTTCTTGAAAAGTTGAATTATTTTATATTTTTTATTATTATTCGTTTACTTCATAATATAAATAAAATTAATTCTACGGTTTAAGTACATTCTGCCCGTATAGTGCGTAGTGTAACGAAATAAGGGCTTACGGAGTAGAACCTTAATCTGTCTAATTTAATCTATTTTGATTTTGATGTTTGATTTGCTCGGTTTAATAGAATGGTCGGTATTTCAGAGAAAATTGAGAATTGAATAGGG
Source organism: Isotoma decorata (assembly GCA_034698605.1). Taxonomy (NCBI): domain Eukaryota; kingdom Metazoa; phylum Arthropoda; class Collembola; order Entomobryomorpha; family Isotomidae; genus Isotoma; species Isotoma decorata. The sequence continues at coordinate 23,790 of JAQGBU010000112.1, forward strand.
TACATGCATGCTGGGTGTAATATGCTTATTGTTATACTGGTTGATACATTTTGTTCTTGTGAAACAAAATCATAGACTTCGAAAAAATAATAGCGAAGCAGGAGAAACTCATGATGATGATTGTGAAATAGGGATGATAAATGAAGAACAGGAATAACGGTATGGTTTCTTCCTTTTTATTTTGTACGGTGTGGTACACTGCAATTCTTTTTCTTTGTAGTTGTGAAGTTGTGATACAATTCCACTTGGGGAAAGCTATTTTCAAATAGTGAGTTATTTTGTTACCCAGACACACCCGTCTGTCATTCATTGTTATGTTTGTGGATGGAATCCGATATGATGTTATCAGTTAGGAAATTTTGTTTGTATTCCACATACTTATTTTCATGTATTGGGTAAAAGTCCATTGAAGGAGATGTTTGTTATAATAATGTAAAATTTTCGTTGATGTATGTTCAGGCTAAAAATTTGAATAAGCCGAGATAGATATAATAATTACTATATAAAATTTCATCCATACATGTCACGGTTCGCTGATTTCTTGTGCTACCTACTGAGATAGCAAGGTCGGCTTGGATATTGGGTCGATTCTGTCAGCTCTATCTAGAGAAATTAGGTCAAAACTGGTTTTGTACAACAGCGGAAAGGTAAATCGGGGAAATTCCATATAGAAACTCGGGGAAGGTTAATTCGGGGAAAATTCCTGTTATAATCCTTGGGCTCTGTTTAAAGTACCCAGTTGTTCTAGTTAGAAAGTAGTGTTTACTTTCTCTCTTGCAAAGTCCTAAAACCTAGAGCCGATGCTTCTTATCATTAACAAAATCACAATAATAAGATTTACTAGCGGTCTACTCCTACTACAATAGCGTGTTCTTATTATATTATAACTAACTGGGGTGGTTGAAGCCTTAAAAAATAGCTTCAACCATCACTAATCTTAAGTACAAGTTGGGAATGTGCGTAACGTAGAAGCACACTACATGAATATGGAGTAAGTGTTCTAAGCAATAAATTACGATTTTAAACTATTTTAAAACTTTAAAAAACTTCTATCGCTAGTACTATCATAGGTTGGTTGGACTGTTCACTCATTCCAATCTTATTTCATTCTTTCAAGGAAATTCGCAATGGTTTTGTAGCTTCTGTAGAATAATGAAGACAATTGGCTGGTTGGTTTTTTGTTTGGGGAGAATGTAAGATTGTAGCAAGTAGGAATGAATATAAAATCTGATATCGAAGTAACTATAATACTGCATATAATAAAAATAAAATATAGACAGCTAAAAAAGTTAGAAGCCCAAAGCGAGTGAGTGAAGTTGAGTAAATAGGACATTGGATTGACTTGACACACTTAAGCTTTTCGACTCTTTAATAAAATTATAATCTTACGTGGATGGTTGTGTGTGTACTTGGAATATTTTCAGTGATACCACGAGGATTGTTACTTTACTACCTTTTATACGATTTCATACTTGTGATGATGATTATCCTTCATGAATAAGAGTGTGTATTATATTCTACGAGCTGTCGTGACATATATTATACTATATTAAATATTATGTTGGCATTGCTTAAGATTACTCGTGTGTGCTTCTTGCATTACTCCCATTAGGATTTTTTTACCTGATGGATAAGATAGAGGTAAAACAGGTTGTCTTATGAAGAACTGAAAGGTTGATGATGTCAAATGATGAGGGTTGAGTATTGTATGAGACGAGTTTAATGTGAATTCTGCGTCTGATATCATCATCATGCGGTTTTGCAATCAACCTGGTTTATCCGCATTAAAAATTTTCAGAGTGGTTTTGCATGGAAGGTTTACATCTCTTTATTGATGGTTAGCCTATGCCATTTGAAGTCAAGTTTTTATCTTTAGTAGGAGACACTTATTGAATAGCATTTAAGAATCCGAGCACGTGTATATGCACTCAAGGTAATATTCTTCTGGCCTGGTGGGGTCTGTTTATAAAGCTAATTGTTATCTGTCTAGTAGTAGTGCCTAGACTAAGGGATTAGTAGAACGGAAAAGAATTCATGAATTAAAATAGGTAACCATTATTATAATTATTTGGCAGGTTTTGTTTCAAATAATTGAAAAAAATAACATATTCTATTTTGTAATAAAATCGTGACTTTCCACTGAATTGGTTTGTGTGTTTGGTAAGCAAGCAGGGTATGTAGTATGTAGGTATGTCTGTAGGCTAATAGTTGTCACTTTTTTTGAGGAAATAAGAACGGAAATGCCATTTACCCATTAGCATTTGTTATCTCAATTTACTTATTTAGGAATGATATGCGTATATTACATGGTTAAAAGCTGTATAGTTACGTGTACGTATTCATATTAGATTTAAGTGTGATAGTCAGGTCGATATTACAGTACCTTCGTGAAAAACTGCTAACTACTTCAATGTTGGCAATTTCACTTCTGGTTGATGGGGTTTTCCATAATAACTTACCTATGTCTGTACCTAGATCTAATAGAGTTGATAGGTGCTTGCTTGCACACATTTATACTTTATGAGAATGAAATGAAATTTAGAAGTAGCTTTATTGTTGGATTGGCTAAAGTTGAATTTCTCTTTTTAAGGTTTTTCTTCCTTTTGCAATAAATGAAAAAGTAGGATGTTTGTCATATTGGGACTTACTCGAAATGTAGATATGGTTCTTATTGTTATGGGCTTGTAGGAGATAATTCTTAAATACTATTGATAATGCATGTTTTTTAAAGGGAAGTAGAATTTTTATTCCTTTTTATGAACGGACGGACATATGAGGAAAAATGTAAAATGACAAATGATGAAAATGAAGTGTTGATGTATTGAAAAGTGATGTTGCTGACGTACTTTTCTTTAATTTATTTACAGGGCAGTGACGGATCCCCGAGATGGAAAGCGTGTGGCTCTTAAGAAGCTTCCCAATGTGTTCCAATCCTTGGTCTCTGCTAGACGTGTTTGTAGAGAATTAAGAATGCTTTGTTTCTTTAAGCACGATAATGTTTTGTCAGCCCAAGATATTTTGCAACCACCTCATATTGACTTCTTCCACGAGATGTATGTCGTCAACGTCAATTTATCCATTCAACGAACCTTATCAAATATTTCGTGATTGTAGAGAACTTTTTCGTTCAACGAAAAGTTAATTTTTTTTACTTTCCCTTTTGTAGATATGTTATAACTGAACTGATGCAAAGCGATCTTCACAAAATTATCGTCTCCCCTCAGCATCTCTCTACGGATCATATAAAAGTCTTTTTGTATCAGATTCTAAGAGGTAATCCCCGATACATTTTGACTGTGATGTATCTGAAAAACAAAGATTTTTATATTTAACATCAATATATGAATGATTTATTTTCAGGTTTGAAATATCTTCACTCTGCCAAAATCATTCACAGAGATATCAAACCAGGAAACTTGTTAGTGAACAGTAACTGCGTCCTTAAAATCTGTGACTTTGGCTTGGCTCGAGTTGAGGAGCCAAACCCGTCGAAAGCCATGACTCAAGAAGTTGTCACTCAGTACTACCGAGCACCTGAAATCCTCATGGGGGCCAAGCACTATGATAACGGCGTTGACATGTGGAGCGTTGGTTGTATCTTCGCCGAGCTTTTAGGAAGAAGGATCTTATTCCAGGCTCAAACTCCTATTCAGCAGGTATACATTGTAGAGGGACTTTTTGTGGGATGTTCTTTTCTTTCTGTTCGAATGGTGACCTAATTTGTAATTTTGGTTTGTTATTTCTAGCTGGATTTGATATCGGACTTATTAGGAACACCGAAGCCTGAAGACATTCGATCTGCCTGCTCCGGAGCTAAGTCCCACATGTTGAAGAAACCTCATAAGCAACCTGCCCACGCAGCTCTTTACACATTATCTCCTCAAGCTACTCCGGAGGCCATTCATCTCTTATGTCAGATGCTTGTTTTTGACCCTGTAAGTGTGTTTGTTGTGAAAGAATTAAGTGTGCCCAAAATGGATGATTCTAATTTTTTCTTTGAAATTTGTAGCATAAGCGAATGCCCGTAGAGGAGGCATTGAGTCATCCATATATTGATGAAGGAAGACTGAGATTTCACTCCTGCATGTGTCGTTGCTGTCGTACGTCTTCTACTGGATTAAGGATATATGCAGCGGATCTAGAACCCTGCGCCGATCACCCCTTCGATGACCGATGGGAGAAGAAAATTGTTTCAATGAACCAAATTAAAGAGGAGCTGTACAGATTGGTATCAGATCAAGCCCAGAACAACCGCACTCCATTGTGTATTAATCCACATTCAGCAGCGTTCAAAAGTTTTACTAGGTAGGTATACGTTCCTGAATTATTTCTTGTAGTAAATGTTTGCTCTTTGACCCTCCTAAATGTTTCTAATTTTCTGCTCATTTGGGCATTACTAACCTTTACACTGGACTAGACTGCTTTTATCCTATTGAAAACTATTTGTTGAAGTATGAAATGTTAATGATGATGATTTGTAACTTTCAGCTCGACTGTCGCTCACCCCTCCGAATTGCCACCGTCTCCTCATCAATGGGAGTGACGTCTACTTCTTCGTGTTTGTTCATCGCATGGGAATGAAACACGCCAAAGTACTAACTAGTTGTCCTTCCAATGCGAAACTTTCGGGAGTTAATTAATTACCTAAACCTATATCTCACTCCACTGAATACGAAAAGTATTGTCCAATTTAGGTTGTTAGTTCACTAAAATACAGATTTATTCAACCCTTGTCTTTAAAAGTTGGTAAACTTAATGTTTAAGCGAGGTTATGTGATTACTAGTGTTATTGATATTCTAACTGTCCACGTGAATGTTCTTAATGTACATATTATTTAGAGTTGAAGTAATCATTTTTGGTAGATACTTGTAACTTGTACGCAAGAATGCAGTCGTCCATTCGCTTACATACATTTTTGTAGCTTAGTACTAGGTTAGTTTAAAAGGGTTAGTTTAAAATTGACAAAAAACTGAAATTTTAGCAGCACCAACAAATCAATTGTATAAATTGGACTTGAGACATGACTCTATTAAAATATATTAATATTTAGGCATTAGAATTATTGTTATTAATCAATTAAAAATTCTCACCTACAGACCCAGGGGTAAAGAATACTTTTCGCCTAATGAACGTTACCTCTATTATTATATTAGCTATAATCAACTACTATAAAGTAATGATGATGATAAGTATAGACATTTACAAAACGAGAAGTTTCAATCGTAACTTGTCATCACACTAAGCATTACACGGGTACAACATTTGTTAAATGCCCCTGCTTATCCATCGTTGTATCTTTAATGACAACGAACTATTTTTGTGACACTTATTGTACTTGATAAAACAGAAGAACCATTATACGGATAAAATTAGTTTTACATAAGTAGATTATAGTCAAGTGATTCCAACAACCGAGAGTAGTAAACCATCCATAGACTTTTTCAATTACCACCTTATAGCAGCCGAATATAAAATTTATTTCAATAAGTACAGTAATTATAAGTACGACAGACATCGTAGCAAAGTTCTTCTTTCCCCTGTTCGTCATCAAATAACTCTTAAGAAATTGTATGGCCACGTTTGGTCGTGTTTCGTATAAAAAGAATTTAAAAATCAAAATGTGCCAATTTTCGTACAGGCTGTGTGGAACAAATTCCCATAAAAAATGCGAGTATTAACTGTTAAAGAACATTACTTTGGTTGTAGTGAATGACGAAAAAGCTTTTGCTTGTTTCAAGTACTTTGGGTTGTCTAAAAGAGTAAGGGTATTGATCTTATTACGATGCTAACATTGTACATGTGTAGCATAAGGGATTGAATGATGTACTAGAGTAGTAGAAATATGAGCAAAATATGTAGATGTAAATGAAGACCCTTCCCAAGCAGGGCAAATGATTGTCTCAGATTAAGTAATTAATTTTAGGAGAATCGTTAGTCTAAATTATTGAAAGAGAAATCAAATCGAGCTCATTAAGTCATACTATTTTACTATCAATCTTGCACTGTTGTATTGCATAACTAGTAACTACTTTGAAGTAAATCTAGCAAAAGAAAATCTTTCAACAAAGTTTCAAGACAAGTGAAACTCCGAAATTCAGGAGACTGTACATAGATATATACATATATTGTTAAAACTAAATACTTACATACTTGCTTTAGCCGTATCGTCTTTAGGGAAGCATTTAGCAGAACATTTACTTGGTATTGATGACTCCCTACTAAATACATTATTATTAGTTTGATTAAAATATCTAAGTAAGACGGTACATACTTATGTGCTGTACTACAGAAGCTGTGAATGTCACTTGTCAAAAACACTTCGACTCTGTAATGTTCTGTCCTAATTGTTGTAAATGTACTTAAAACATGTAATTTTTTGTGCACACGTTTGCAACTGTCCATCAAATAACCTTCATTCACTAACAAAGAATTTTTTGATAGTGTTGGCTAGGCTTGAAGTTATCGCTAGATTGTATTTGTTAGTTAACCTACAAAACAAAGAAATGGATGGGTTGGATTGAATTAGAATGAAAATGGTTTGAAATGAAGTAAAGTGTTGATACTAGTGATTAGGAAGATTTTGTAAATAATTTACTCAATGTGCGTAATTAATTACCAAGTACTATAATTGTAGAAGGGCGTAGTTGTTGTGTTACAATCAGTCAATGACACAACCATAAATATGTATACATTGTAATTGTCGTCGTCATCAACTTCGTCCGGGTCGAGTTAAGGCTCCATCATAAACAAATATATTGTTACTAAATATTACTGTACTAAAAGAGGAGTTAGGATATTTGTGTTTGTATTATGTTACCTTCATCTCTTAATCAATACTACTGGCACTTCTATCTAAGACTTGATAAAACAATATATTCATTTCACTATTGCTACTACTACTACTGGTAATCACTCATAATACTGTTCCGTCACATTTAGACTTTATGAACTAACGTCTTTACATATTGTGACGTTTCTGTAATACTAAATCTTATTAATCCATTGATCGTAGTTTTCATATTCATCGATTACTAAAACCTTTGATAAACTAAGGTTGTGGTGATACGTGATTCTGCTTTACAATAGATAAAGTACGTAGTAGTAGCAAGTTGGACATGTATTATTAGAGAGAAGACTTAAGACTTTTGAGCTACATTCATTCTTGATTGTACTGAACTAGCTTCGGATTGCCACTACTGCTATTATTAAAACTTAAATGGGGTTAACGTAGAGACTTAATCGAAACATTGTATTGTCGTAGGTGTCTGAAAAGGGCAAATCTATCAGATCTGATCAGGACTTGGAATTCTTTTATGACTAAAAGTTACGATGTCAAATCAAATTTTTACACACAAAAAATGAAAGCTCATAACTTCTATACCTTACCTTTGCTTTCTGCCATTTAAATTCGTAATAATAGTAAATGTGGTAGTAGTAGTAGATACCTCATTGAGTAGTACCTACTTGTGTCAAAGTCGGAATTCCCCATTGTCGGTTTTATGATAGTTGGAATTTAATAATAATACATCGTTACGCTGCGTAACAAACTGCTACGTATCTTATTTGTGGCAACAAGTTCGTGTACTAATTAACTATCTATCAATTATGTATACTGTCAACTATTATTCAATTCGCTATCGGGTAAAAGCCGTCGTCATTGTTGTCGAATGCATGGGTAAGGAGTAGCGGTGTGACAAAAATTGATCCGTAGCTATATTAAAAATGTCAATAATCTATGTGTATTAATGTGAACGAGAATGAAACAATTAGCAGTAGTTAATTAGTTTATTAGTAAGTCAGTCAGTACTAGATCTTTTCTCTCAGTAGATTTTTCAGTCAGGATGAAGGTAAAATGACCAAATTGACTTAGGGTCTTCAATATATTGTTTACTCAATGTATGTTATTGTAACAATTTATAGTAACAGATCTCAAGAAAGCATCCAAAATATACCAAACTAAACTTAAAGCTGCTTGTTGGTGGTGAATGGATACTTATTATCATATATGTTGATACAAAGCTTCTTCAAAAAGTGTAAATCTTTACAATTACATGTAATCTTTCCTTTGAAGATTATTATTATTGATAGGATTAATATCTCAGTGTAACTTCCTTTGATTAAAGAGATTCACCATCGTAAATGCACCCTGTCTAGCTACCCGTAGTCCTTTGAGGAGTAGCATTATTACTGTCAGCTATATAGTGAGAGATTGGATTGTTTTTTACAAACAATCTTTTAGAGGTAGAGACTAATCCATGAATAAGGAATAATTTAAGTGGTTAAATGATACAAGTATTTTTTTGTAATTGAATCCTCATTAACGCCTTGCGTATAAAGTTTATTAATGGTTTCCATTTAATTCTTCTTTTGCATATGTCATTTCTCAACTATAATTAATTTTACCAACCTTGTTTCTCTATTTGTCTATTATTCCAACAACAATATTTTTTGTGTTGACTTATTTCTGAAAGAATACGCAGTTTTTCTGTAGATAGTAAGAAATGTTATGTACTCTAATAAATAGAGGATAATGGAGAAAGCTTCATCCACTTCAATCAACGATGAAAAGTCCCGGATATTATATAATTCCTTATATGAATGTTTCAATAGGTTTACTTATAATTACAACATTTAATGAAAATATCTAATTGTAATTGTGTAATAGAAAAGTGGATGGGAAAAGAAATTGTATTGTATTGAACCCTTTGTAAAGGGGATTATTTTGATTGTCGTTATTATTAAATTCAACCTTATTTTCATTATTATGGCCACATTATGTAAAGGTATGCCTACTTACTACCAAAATACCAACCAGTTTAGACCAAAAGTTAAACAAATCAATCAGCCAACTAGCTACCACATCACATTGTAAACAATTGTAACCAACAAATGGTCATTATCGGCAGAAATGTAATATAAAATAATACAAACCTATGTACAGAGCATTACTATACCTAATACCATTGTTGAGAAAATTAATTACTAATGGATGTGTTTTTTTAGTTAATGTTATTATTTGTAAAGAATTTTCAGTGCATACTTAGTTGAATTTAAGTAGAAATGAGATGAAAAGAAGTAGTAGAATATTATATTATTAGTTTATAGTTACAGACACACAAATGGTGAATTTGGTTTCCTTCTCGGAATTGTCCAGAATGGGATCAAGTTATAATTTTTTATAGTTTATTGATGATAAGAACGTTAGCTTTTGTTCTTGCTTTGCAGCAACTTAATTATAGGAACAGCCTTTTTTTACCTATCGTGTAGAGGGATGGAGAGTAATAAATGAATTATATATGTGGAAAACTAAACGTTGTGTTTAAAGTGTTTCAATTATTTCATTTCATCATGGATTCTATAATTGATTTGCAATTCATGGGCAAGTCTTATTTCATACAAGCATACTAGATTTGGAGTGGGTTAGATGATTATTGTCGCCTACATCCTACACTTAGTTTTTTTTTGCAAAGTTTGTCTTTGTCATTAAATCAAAAAATCGCATATGAACATTACAAATTGCATCCACATAATGTTTTATTTATACCTATTTATTTACTATGTGTTGTTGTTTCTGAAACGCAAATATTTCTTGTATGCATATTCAGTAAAAACTTCCAGTTAATGCTGAGGTGACATACTATTATTGATTTAAGTACATAAAAAGTATTCCTGAAGGAAATAAAAACCACAGATAAATCGAGTCACCACAATGACAAACAAGAACAAGAAAGAAAATAGTAATTTTAATGAAACGGCTTATATTTTAAGGTCGATAATGTGAATAATAATGTTAGCTTCTGAACTGCATTCAAAGTACATTTTTACAATGAATTTTAATTATTGTCCCTTGAAATTTGTTCTTTTGCTGACAAGCGTTTTTATAATTTTGTATAAAGAAGTTCACACTGAAGGTAAATAAGTTAGAGATTCTATCGTACATAAATGTATTAAAATAATGTATAATGGAATCCCTAGTTTATTTTATATAGTCAGGTTGATAAGAACCTGATAGACTTTGAAATAAGGTTGGCATTACCCATACTATAGTGAATCTTAAACTTTTATTTTAGAGGCACAATTGAATGGCTCAGTTACATCCTGCACCAATATCGATCGTAGTAGTGGCATATTGTGCGGAAATTTTAGCGTGGACTGCGCTCAGTTTTATGATTCCGAAAATTGTACAGGGAATTCCGTAGAGATTAAGAAGGACTTGGTTTGCACTCAGCTATGGCCTTTTGGAACTATCAGGTCGATTGGACCTTGTGAACACGAAGGTCGGGATAACAAATCCCACCATCCACATCCTTGCAACACTACCATCATTGACATCAATTCAAACACGATAGTCCCTTTAACAGTCGAATTGTTTGAGCACAAAGATTTCAAAGGTAGAAATTCAAAGATTTTAGATTAGATAACCACATATTATATTTACATACATTTGAGAAGGTTGTCTCATCCTTTCATTTAGGTATATTAATAATATTATTTTAAGGCTTAATCGAAGATAATACATTTTCTTACTCTTTCAAATAAAAAAATTAAACAGGATGATTTAGTGCTTCCCATGAAACATGTTCCCATTGAACTGGCTTTTACTCAGATTGTGTTTCTTTACCATTTCATTAAACATGATTTCTATTGGGATTTCTGTTATTGTTTTGAATTTCTATCAAGGTCCACACACAATCTTAGCTTTCACGGAAAACTGTATCACTTTACCAAGGAAGCTGAAAAACCGTGTGTCTTCAATACGGATGCATGCAGACATTTGTGTCGAGCTTTTTGAAAATTCCAATTGCAGTGGATCTTCTTTGAGAGTTAGAAAGCGCAAACCCACTGCGATTAATTTGGCCGATTGGGGATTTGATGATAAGCCTGCTTCCATCTCGCTCTGCGGTTGCCATAATTTTACTCGCAATAAAATTCATTCCGCTTGTGAGCATGTTACTCTTTATGATGAAGAAAATCTTTCGGGTAAGAGTTAAAAATTTTATGCCAAAAAGGTTTTATGAGCTTTTGCTTTTTTCTAAGCTGAACTAACTATATATAAGTGATGTCGTAATGTGCTACTGGTGCCACACATGCAACATGATTCGGAAGTCTTAAAAAATTAATAATTGATCAATTATTACTTAATATTGAAGTTATTATTACAATCAAAGTAGGCAAGCTTACTTGTTCACTCCTTTCTTTGTTCAAAGCTTTTTGTTCATTTTCTTCCTTAAAACTAAAACTCATGTGTCGAAGCGAATCCTCAATTTTTGATCATATTATAGTACATAAATGGTGGGTTATAATTTTTATGGTAATGCTTAATCTAAAAGATTTTTTTTGCATACAATATTATTCAGGAAATTCAAGAAGCCTCACTGTAACACAATGTGTGGACTTAAATGACGAGTGGGAAGGGGCTACAGAATCCCTTACAATATATAAAGATTGTATTGTGGCGTACTCTCATTTTGGATGCAACGATGAATCTGTTAATAAGTACATCAATGATATAAACCTCGTGAGCTTGATTTTGAAGAGGCCTCAGTTGGAAAGGGACTTTGCTAAAAATATGGAAAACAACAATAAAAAATGGTCAATTAAAAAACTGTCCAGCTCAGATTACCTAGGTTTCAGTGGAATGATTCGTTCTATTGGTCCTTGTCCTGAAGACATACCTGGAAAAACGCCACTAACAGCAATTTATATGGCAGTTGGTATGTTTTCCTCTGGGGTTATTTTGGCTACATTATTTAACCATTGCGTCGGCAAAAGGAATAGACGAGAATCTATATCTGTGGACTCTTCACAACAATCTCATCTTATTCCCCCACCTCCTCAATAAAGTTTGCAAGACACTTACTTATCTGATGTTAAAACTGAATGCGATAATTGCCAAATAAATCAATATTTTAATGATTTATAATTTCTGTAACTTAGCATTGCATTTGTTCCATGGTTTGTTTCAAAGCACCCGTATTCCTTTTAATCTTGCAAAATTAACACAAATTCGATGAAATAAGAGTTCATAAAATATTTAGTCTCACTCATTCAGACGAAAGTGTATTCTCAAGGAATCTTTTTTCCTCGATTTTTTAGTCTCTCTTACTTCATTTAAAAGATCTTTTAAGAGACCTCCTTAAGTATTTCCATGAATTCTTTTAGTTTTCAATAATTTAAGAACCGCCACTAGTTTATATGGCTTTTTTTAAGGGATCCTTGACTAGTCAAAGGGAGTGGGTGCAGACACTTTAAGGCATTTGTACTTACAAAAGTATTATGCCATAGCGTGGGCCACAGGCCACAGTCACAACCTTTAAGGGCCAAGAGCGCCTTTTAGTCAAAGCAGCATGATAGAAAATCTACCACACAATAATAAGCGTGAATGTGAATTCATTAAATTAAAAAGTAAACCGTACAAGGTTTTAAGTAAAACAATCAAGAACAATTAATTAATTGTCAGCGAATTAAAATTTACATAGCCTAGGCCAAACAGACATTCTGAAATTCTTTATAGACGTTTTCACAGACGTTTATTGCATGCTTTTAGACAAGGTAACTCGTCAGGGAAATTGAAATGGGCTGTATAACATTATGTGTTACTATTATATTATTACAGTAGACCATTTTAGACCTAAATTGTTAGAAATAAATAGCTTATTTCCCTTTTAAAATTTTCCAGCAGAGGAATCACCACTTCTAGCTTTATTAATTTTCAGACTAGTGTCAAGTGCCAAACTGCAAAGTAGACCAGAGATAAAGATAATGGCCACACTGGCCACTACTGCAGCTAAATTCTCAGCTTCAGTGTGGTTGTTGTAGTAGGGTTACTCTAGATGAGGAAGAAAGAACCGGGACACTTTTAGCATCCCTTTAAGTACGGCTTGGTACAATTTTAAACCCCCTTCGGATTTACTCCCCACTAATACCCCATGGCTAATGTAGGGGTTGATTTTTCTTGAAATATTAAGTACCCCTGCCTAAATTGCTTTACCCCTCATCTCAGATTCCCATAATAGAACTTTGCACTTTCACAGAAGCCTTAAAATTCTTAAACTTAACGCTAAAGAGCAATGTACATAATAATAGAGGGTCTAGTTTTTTGGAAATATGATTTTAAAACTTCAATTCAAAAGCCGGACATTTTCGGGACGCCGGGACAGGGTGTGAAAACCAGGTATGTTCCAGGTAAACCGGGACATATGGTCACCCTCGGTTGTAGTAATACGTCTTGTTTTTTTCATTTAAGAATATCTAAAGCACGCTCAGTGGCTCAGTCCACGTAGTATACAGGAGTTAATTATAATAATGGTAAATTAGAGTACTTATCATTTGAACTATTTGAAGTGATGTAATTGTAATGCATAAACGAACACCCGAAAGGAATTTTATTTGACCCTAGGGTCAAATAAAATTCCTTTCGGGTAAGAAAATGCAGAGCCTTTTGCAATGCAGAGATGGAGGCGTATTTGTGTACCTCCATCAATGTATAAAGTGCATTGTTATTTCGCCTGTTTTAAAATATTTACTTCATCTGCACAAACCAATAATTGAAATCGTGCCCGAATTTAAATTTATGGGATTTCAATGTCAAATGTAATCCATCAAGTCAGGACCCAAAGACCAAAGACCCTAAATGCCTTTGTAGTTCATAATTTGTTTGTAGGTCATAGTTCATAGTAGTAGGGGTGGTGGTGGTATTTAGTCTGTAGTTCATAGTGGTGGTGGTTTTGTACTTAGGAGAGGTCACCACAAGGCCTTCTTAAATCTTTAGAGTTTCCTATCTCTATAGTAGATGTGTCCGTAAAAGCCCTTTCAATAAAGAACCTTATCTTTACCAGGATTTAACAACAAGTATCGGTCATCTCCGATCACCGATACTTTCATAAATTCATTGCAATGCAATGGTTTCTTCTTTCGTCCAGAAGACATAGATTCATAGAGATATCTGCTACTTTTGAAGTCCCTTCATATAGAAGTCATAATAATATAGGAAACAGTCTTAAGTGAGCCTTGAGTTGGCACTCAAGGCCTGCATTCTTCTCTGTTCTTAAACCAGGGGCAAAGGAACTGCATCCTATTCACTATACATGAATTCCGTAACCTATGACTACTCCTACCTCCTCACCAATCAAACAAGGAACAAATAGAAAAGTCTGGGAAAGGCTCAATCGAGGAAATATGGGAAGAATTCACCGTATGCCGTATCCCAACTGGTGGCTCCATTCGATTTCGAATAGATTCGATAAGGCAGGATGAAATTGACTGGAAAATATTTGGACAAGGATGGACACGGGTAAGTTTGGTGGACTCATTTCCTTTAAAGTTGTATAAGTAAAAAGGGTTGTATTGAAAAGTGAATTTTGTTTTGATGTAGTGATGTTGGAATGATCCCGGAAGAAAATGAAGACATGTGGCATGCCTACAACCTAATAACACCAGGGAACTATGTAAGGGCTTCAACCATTCGGAAGGTCCAAACGGAGTCTGCCACCGGCTCTTCAACCAGCAATCGAATCCGAACCACCTTGACCATCAAAGTTGAGGACGTAGATTTTGACACGCAAGCTTGTGTTTTGAGGCTTAAAGGACGAAATGTCATTGAGAACCCTTATGTCAAGGTAAGTCCACTCGACCATCTATCTCCACTCTAAAATTTTCCTGGACAATATATTCGTGAGTATATTAGACTAATAATGAAGGAAATGCTTTTTTAAAGTATTATGCATTAATGCAGAGTATGATGATCATGAGTTATAGTGTTTAGTGGTAATTAATAATACAACCTGTGACCTGATCCCTTCAAAGTACATCTAGTTCTAGTGTTTTTAAAAAAAAAGATTTGAATTTGAAACTTTCAATTTTAAACCGGGACATTTTCTGCGTATATTATTCTTAAACGACATTGCAAAGAACAAGAATATTATTATTCTTGATCCCGTGTGCACGTAAGTTAAGGTATGTATAGTATTGTTTTAAATCATTGAGATTCGGCGTAGATATTAAGTATGTATTTAGTGTTTAGTAGTACAAGGATTTTAAAACCGATATTGTACATGAATAGAGTAAAAATTGTATAGGTAAGGGGGTAGAGGTGTATCCGGGCATTTTGTTTAATTGATTTAAAGAAAATATTTTTTAAAGAAAGCCAAGAATTGTAAAATGAAATGTACGGTCACTCTAGACCTAATCGATACTGATTTAAACAATAATATATGTGAACGTTTTGACTGGTGTTTATATTGTGTTTATCATTTTTTGGCAGATGGGTGCATATCATACTTTGGATTTGGAGGTAAATCGAAAATTCACAGTAACCAAAACATGGGACTCGGTGGACTTAGACCGAATTGATACCTGTTGTGATCCTGCTCAAGTATGTGAAGCTTAATTATTTATATAATTATTTGTGTCATCTTAATTGAACTCTTGCTGGAAGCTTGGTTTTTTTCAATTTTTCAATAATTTTTCAATTTTAGAGAGCCGATGTAGCAGCTGTAGTCATGCAAGAAGGTTTGGCTCACGTGTGCCTTGTATTGTCCAGTATGACCCTTGTTAGAGCCAAGATTGACCAATCGATTCCTAGAAAAAGGCACGGAAATGTTAGCAATCATGAAAAAGTATGTCGCTGACCTCTTTACTTACTCATGTTTTTGAGATCGTGCATTGAATTTATTTATGATGGTATCTAATATTCATTCTTGTTATTTATTTTAGGGCATTCAAAGATTCTTTGACAATGTTATGCAAGCTGTACTTCGTCATATTAACTTCGAGATCGTTAAATGCGTCCTTATAGCCAGCCCTGGTTTTGTCAAGGAGCAGTTTTTTGACTATTTGTTTCAATTTGCTGTGAAAATGGATAACAAAGTCTTAATAGATAGTAAAGGGAAATTTCTTCTTGTACACGCTTCCAGTGGATTTAAACACTCTTTAAGAGGTACTTTTTAAATAAATTTAGGCACTGATATTTTAAAAGGATTAAGATATTAAGTTGCAGTTAAATCTTATTAATGAACTTTCCTATTACAGAGGTATTATCAGACCCAGTGGTAACGGCTAAATTGGCAGATACAAAAGCTGCTGGAGAAGTAAGGGCAATAGACACTTTTTACACAATGTTGCAAACTGAACCCGAAAAGGCTTTTTATGGATTGAAACAAGTTGAAAAGGCAAATGAAGCTCAAGCTGTAGAAGTCTTAATGATATCCGATGGACTGTTTAGGTTAGCTTTAAATTTAGGGTACACCAGCATTTGCACTTTAATTTAAGTAATTTTAATATAACACAATGCAATTTTTACTCAGAGGTTGCGATGTCTCTACTAGAAAACGATACGTCAGTTTAGTTGAAGGTGTAAAAGATGCTGGTGGCGAAGTAAAAATATTTTCCAGTCTTCATGTATCAGGAGAACGTAAGCAAGCGTGTTTTATGCGTATTTAATGAATGATTTCTTATTCTGTGTACTAATACATATTACGATGCGTATATATAAGAATGTTAATTGAAAATTGGGTTGTTCATTCAGAGTTAGGACAGTTAACCGGTATCGCTGCCATTCTTCGCTTCCCGATGCCTGAACTAGAAGATGAAGAAGAAGAAAGTGAAGAAGAAGAAGTTGAGGAGGAGCCGATCAGTGACGAAGAAACACAAGAATCTAATTAACCGATGCAAAGGGTATTTCAAGATAAAAATGTAACTAAATTCCAGTAATTGATGTCGCTATTTTTTACTATGACACCGATAAACCCCAAGAATGGAGGCTTACAAAAATTAATCTTGTTTCGCGTTGTTTTGAAAGAGTAAGCAAGACTTAAGTCTGTAAAGACTAATTTCACCAACTTAATAGTTTGGTAAAATAGAGCTAAATGCTCTTTACATCACACGGGAGAAAATTTTTTCCCTTGATTGTGTGATTATTAGCTAGGCGTCTAATATTGTAATGTTATACAATTTACGTAAAAATTCGTCGTGCAAGGTGCAGACAAAACCCGTTAAGTAGGTGTAGCCTGTAAGGGAATTTTTTTCTAGATATATTACTGTTACAGTATGGATGATTGAGTTCGGAGCAGGAATCCCTTGATTAACTTTTCATCTACCCTTTAAGAAAAGCTACATCTACAAATCAAAAGTTGATGTATTCATTTACTAAAGCTCTACAAAACATAACTGATTAGACCTGATTTATCTTCATTTATTTTAAATCGCAATCGCTAAGCGCAATTTACGAAACTCTATTTATTCTACTTTGTGTGATTCCTGTTACTCACTCAATCATCAGGAATGGCAAGTGAAAGGTATATTATAGTATCAGAACGAATAATATAAGGGTTCTGAGTTAGTAATTAAGTTTTAATGAAAAATAATTATGTTTAATAGAAATTTAATTTATTAATTTTATTAGGTACGTTAATTAATTCGCTAATTACTTCGTTAACAATTTTTGGTTAGTGCGAATGCTAACGAAGTTTTGTTTTTCCTCGTGACCAATATTTTTGGATGATATTTATGACCAAAGGACTTATAAATAGTAGTTACAACTAATTACAAGTACTTATTTGTGTGTATCTGGTTCAAGAAACTTTCTGGTAAAGTTTATGCTCGTTATACCTGCATTTTCTTTTAAGAACGAATGTATATTTATATTGGACGTTTAAATGCATTATATGTAGCAGGGTACTACGTAACAGGAAGAGCTCTATAGTCAGTGGTTGTGCTAAAATCCTATTAACTGAGAATCTGTTAAGCTGGTGGAGAAACAGTTACCGAGTTTAAAAAAAAGGTACTGTGTAGCCAAAGATTTTCAGTTAACTAATTGCTTTCTACACTGAATATGAGTTTACTAAAATTGTTAAAAGTAAAACGGGTATTGATTAAGTAATAATAAGTTTTAAGGATTTAAAGCTTGATAAGAAGGTACGACCTCTTAATATGTGTCCTAATACTAACTATAGGTGACTCATAATTACATTATTTTGCAACTTCTATTGGTATAGCAGAATGCAGTAGTACCATTGATTTACTAGGTAAATTGATTTGGCCAAAGAACACCGCAAATAAAAACAAGCATCACCATTAATTTTACTTTGCATGCAAATCATGCTTGTTTTAAGAAACATACTTGGACCGCTTACTTGCGGATCGTAATAAGAGCTAAAATATATTCTCGAATTGTAAGTTACGTATGCCTGCAATCTGTGTTATAAGTAGCATGTAAGAAAGCCTTGAAACGAATATATAACTGCTGTGTTACTTATTCTCCTGTGAAAGCATTTATATAAAAGTACTCAGTATATAAATCAGAATAACAAACTGTGAAATGTATGAAAATTATATTTAAATACGGAATTTTTGAAAGATGTCCAATGAATAAAGAACGAAATGTTTTAAAACTCTCACTTATTTTTAGATCAAAAGAGACTTTAATTTATTAGCACTCCTCCATCTACAGCATCTTAATAATCTCTGCACTTTAATCATTAAATCATAACGTCATTTTTAACTATATTCAATCTCATTGTTACTAAAAACCAACAATTAGATTTATGAGTAAAAGGAGACACTACAATACTTTATTGTAAAACAACAATATTTACAGCTACGACATTCTATTTGAATACACTCATTTAGTTTTTTAATTTATTATACTGATACCTGTATAATTTGTTCACAGTGCAGCATTATGAGTAGTATAAATATTATTACATTGTTTTGCTGTCAAAGGTTTTCAATGAAACATCATCAAACCTTCGTTTTCTTGTCGTTTAAATGACATTCAATGCAATCTCATGTTTGTCCAAACCGATTTAGTGGCTAATGAAAATGAAAAGTCTACAAATGATCATTACAGCTTAAGTTTTATAGCTATTTCCTTACGGAAGATGTACAAATAAAGGAAACTTACAACCCTCTAAACGTTTACACTATCATAGTACATATTATCACCTAAATTTTCAGATTAACATTTTCATTCTTACTAAAGTGCATTCACAGTCATTTGTTTCTAATGTCGCTTAAAATAATGGAAGTCATACATACAAAATACATCTAGATACTCTACCAAAAATTCCACAGTGATTGATCCAAAGCAATTAATCTATTAGATACCTTACCGCTTGATGAAGACATTAAGACATAGTCTAGCGATACATACAATTTCCTTTTCTAATTTAAAATCCTTGCTGAAATTTCAAAAAATAACTTGTAGAACCTGTCAAAAATGAAATTTATGTTCTTGGCTGAGACAAGCTCAAGATATTTCTTAAGCATATTCATACAACCATTTAGTTTCTATTGATCGTGATCAATCGTCCCAATCCCAATAAATCTGTGAAGACCAGGCCGCTATTATTATAGGTACATGATTCCATAATATTACATAGGACGTACTGATTAGATCACAAAATGGTAATTCACAATCAAATTTCAGATACATAAGTTGCAATCAATTTTTCACAGGTACAATACCGATATTTTTAATGCATACGTTTACAACACACTTGTGACACAGATTCTTCTGATATTAATCAATAATCTAGGCATCTTTTATTAATTAGCTATGAGTCAGTAAAAGAATGTACATAAGAACCACATTCCATTTATGATGTAACTATCTTCAGCAATCACCATTGGCTTTACTGTTGCAACTTGTAATGAAAAATCACACACTGCTTTACTTTTAAAATATTACTGTCACATATAATTTGATTAACTCTGAACAGTTTACTATATTATATCTTCATCTAAAATAACATTCAATCACATAATTTGATTCATTCTTTCCTCTTTCAAAGGTACATTTTCACAGTGGTAAATCTAAAGTAGCGTATGCTTCATTATCACATTAAAGTTACCGTTTATTCCTTTATGTAATAAATTATAGTTTAAGTATGAATATTACACGTTACAAGTAGAAGATTCCCTCAAGTATCTTATTAATAGAGTTTTTATTATATAAACATGTATAGAAATAGGTTGGGTTATTTGAGTTCCTTAATGATTGATCAGGACTTGACACTTAATTACAAGGTTCAATAGGAGGTAGGAAAGTTGGATTGAAATAGGAAGAGTTTTGGTTGGTTTGATTAATTTTAAAGTTTCATACTTGTACATTTACAAGTTACAAGAATTTAATACAGGTAATAGGAAGTAGCAGCTTTACGTTTTGTTGTGAGAAGTAGACAGTTCAATTTTTTAAATTCTTCTGATTTGGCCTTTTGATTTCAGACGCTTTGAGAGTTTTTACAATACGCTTAAGAAAATCCTCTACTTAAATCTAACCCAGTGAGCTTTTAACTCGAGTAGAAGTGTCTTAAGTAGAAGGTTGAAGATTATAGTAATTTTAATTTAGGTTGTAGACAGACATATATCTTATACATATTCCAATTAATTTTTATATATTCATATATTCATGTGTGAAATTGTTACAATTTGATTGTACAGTTCCATTTTGTGTTATTATGACGTACTAATAGTAATGTTTTAAAATTAGTTAATATTTGGATCAATTTTTGCTTTGTCATGAATTGATTTTTCCTGTAATGCTTAAAACAATCTTAATTTTTTTTAACGAAAAATGGTTTGTTAATCAACGTAGAGCTAATTCCAGAAATAATTCAATGTCTTTTTGACTCATGAGAAAAAGGTTTTACAGGAGAGTTATCTAACTTAATATAATATACGATACGATGTTACATACACTTTAAATTGTTGGTTCCAGTTTTTGTTCATTTGTACATAATCTATTTTTTAAAGGTTTGCCTTCGTACTCGTACAATACATTTACAACCCTTGATTTTAATCAGAACTTGATTTTTCTCAACATTTAATAATTGACTTAATATTTTTTAAATGTGCAGTCAAAAACGGTGATATTGACAAGCACATCTTTTATATTAAGAGAAAACACAACAACTCTTGTATCTCAGACGGAACCTCATTTCACCCGTATATCTATGGATTCATAATTCTTTCAAAGCTGTTGTAGTATTAGTAACATTGACATCATACAATGAAGTTAATTACAATATAATCGTATATTTAAATCCTTCTTGAATCAACTTATAAGCGTCGTCTCTTTTTGAGATTATAATCTCCCTTACAATTATTATAGCAGGTTGAGTGTACTCAGGATAATGAATAATTATTTTAACTGTAACATCTAATATCTAAAGGAATACAGGCAGTCAACACAACTTTCACCTATTTGGAACCAATAAACATCAAAAGTAGGTAGTGTAAAGTATGACGAGACCGAAATCTTTAACACCACACTTTCTTATCAA
The DNA here is from genome assembly GCA_034698605.1 of Isotoma decorata. Lineage (NCBI taxonomy): Eukaryota > Metazoa > Arthropoda > Collembola > Entomobryomorpha > Isotomidae > Isotoma > Isotoma decorata. The sequence goes on from JAQGBU010000112.1 coordinate 45,072, forward strand.
TTTTTAACACAACATGCTTACATTCAAGTTGACGCTTTTTATACCATACAACCTAATAGATGAAAAGTAATTTTTAGAATTGAACTAACAACATTTTCACAAGTCTTCTACTTTGATTTACTACAGATGATGACAGTGACGTTGGGCAGAGTGACAGAGAGTTTAATTAAAAAGAGATAAAACAGGAACTAATTTCTGTCATGAAATATAGACGTTACAACTAACAGTCTGCCAAACGGTCTTCACTTGCGCACAATTTCTCAGTGGAGTTTTCTTCAGGCTCCGATCCATCTGAATTGATAAAAAAATTGTTTTAGAAATTCTTTTTGAAGTAATGATTTGAAGTTACTATGTGTGTTACTAGCTACTCTGAAGTTACTACTTTACAATGTGTGTCATTGTAAAGTATTTTGTAATCATGCAATGTTTCTGGCATTATAAGCGAAATTTATATTGCCAAAATTACAGCTTACTAATTTCAGAAATTTTAAATATGAGGATAAAAGACCTTGGGGGTTTCTTGTAAGGAAAGAAAGGTATTTTGCGTGTATTAAATGCAATTAATTAGGGGAAATCTAACCGGCTGGTGAAGCTGGTGGTGCGGAGAGACTCTCGCAGAAATGGATGTTATTTTTCCATCCGTCTTTAAGGGATAGATTGAACATGGAGTATTTAGGGTCTCCGGTAACCTCTTTCACAATTTCCAGGAAAGTTGGAAGCCTTTGCTTCAACTCGGAAATGGGAAGCGTTGTGTATGTCTCGAGCAACATGAGCCCTTCGCATCTATCAAAATTCATCGGGATTCCAACCATCACTAACACTAACTTCCCAGAACAGATTATTACTTTTGATGTGTCATAAACATTACCTTGGGTGACACGGCTGCTGGTAAATGTCCAACTGGAAGTATTGATCATTTAGCAAGAAGCATCTCCGGGTCTTGAATACCGTCACATGATTGGGTTCCTTCTGAGACAGCATGTTATGGTAGTCTCGTTGCGTAAGTGTGGTCTTTGTCTCGACAACCTGTCCTTGAAGTTCGGGACGACGAACGGTGTACGTGTAGCTCCAGTGACCCTGTTCATATTCCATCATGTCAAAATATATTAATGTCAAAAGTATCATGCAATATAACGCTTCGATAATATACTCAAAACAATATCATCAAATTATTATGCTCAGTAATCTTTGCTTTTGACGGCAAATAAATCAATGGGTTTTTCAGAGAACGGGAAAATATGGATAGGCACTCAGGTAAGCTATTAGTTGTACAAATGACAAATTACCTTGAGACCCCTTTTTCTCAGACGAGCTTGCATCTTTGGCGTATGTGTCTGGAGATAGTCATGAACGACACTAAAGTCCTGATAGTTGTCTGGAAAAACTTCAGCAGGTGGAAGCGGTCCACGGACAAGAAATTTGACCTTCTTTGTATTTGTCTTCAGACGGTCTTTTGTATCGATTCCCAATTTTTGGCAAATGCACTATCAAATCATTTTCATTTCGTTCTTTTATTACACCGTCGTTTTGCCACAAATAAGATGCACGACTAAAGCTATATCACAGTTTCACAGTATTCAGTGATAATTTCAATTTTACATGCACATGGAACAAACAGGGTGAACAAATAAAGCTTGGTGTATATGATGATGTATTATATGCCACAAAGCATTTTAAAACCGGAGTTTGATGTGTTTAAACACATAACTTGATTGATACTGAACCACTGTATTAAATATGATTGAAGGGTTGAATTTAGTTAAAGCTGTATAAAGGTTAGTACGATTTCACTGGCATCCCTAGCAAAAAGTTTAATTTAACTTTTGGAACAAAAGCTTAGGTACAGGCTAGACAGTACACCTTATCAATAGTTTAATTCTCAAAGCTTTGCTATGAACCCCTTCAACCCTTTTTTTCTCTTTGACCCCCAGGAAGAATAAATTCCAGTTTTTTCTCCAAATACTTGGGATTTACCAACTGTGAAGGTCAATTATTACTAGGATTCCTACAACTGCTTTAACCAGTCTACACCCTGAAAAAAATAGGTTAATCCTAACAAATTAAATGATAAATATATGGTACAAGTATCAATCAAATCAAGCAAGTAAAATTTAGGCCAATAACGATGTTATAGTGTCTATGAACAAATACTGAAAGCCAATAAAAAGGAAATGATAAGATGAAGATGCAACCAGTAAAGGATGAGACCACATAATTTTATAGCTTTTATATGGCAGTGTACAGTAACGTAGTGGAATTTTTATGTCTGCACTTCATAAAATTATAATGATTTATATATTTATAATATAATAGTGATAATAATAATAATAATTTTTAAATTTAGTCAATATATTTTGTGAATAAATTTTTCATAAAATCCTTTCATGCAGATATAGACGATCCTTGATATAAATAGAAGGAAGTTTACATAAATTGCATGAACATACAAATATGTTAAGATTGGAGTCATCTTCTATCTTGTGATAATATTATATTGTATTAAACTATTAGACCACTGTATATTATATTTGAGTAAGCGTAAGAGTTTTAAATTTATGTTTTTTATATCCAGTCTTAATCAGAGGATGAGATATCAGGGGAAGAACCGAAATAACCGGAAGAAGAGGTTAACGAATTTTGTGAACTTAATTTCCCCCCTTTAACATCCTCATTTATATTCAATTGATTAGAAACAGAGCTACTACTGCTAGTAGATATTTCCTCATCCTCTGGCTCATCACCAAGATTTCTATAACCCGACTCAGGATAACTCTTTCTAATTTCCTGTCTAATCATTTCCGCTGACCATTCCCTATTACTGGTCGCACCTTCATCTTCATCACTTTCTTTCACAACAACACCAGCCCTTTGAGTAATTACTTGAATCATTCTGCAGAGTTTTGTCTCGAAATCTGAAGAGTTATCAACAACATCAAAGTATGGGTGTCCAACCCAAGCTTGGGCTGCTTTCTGATCCAATTGACGTGCCAACTCAATGCCTTCATGTCTGCAAACGTGATCCTGAAAATTAAGGGAATTAGTCTTTAGGAAACTTTATTATTAAATTGTAAACCCAATAGGTCAAAATAAAAAAAATAAACGAAACAAAATTAAAAAAAATTAAAACCGTGTTATTAGCGTCAGTGTTATCCACCGTGTTATCTATGTCAGCCCTATCCACCAGCTTATTAGCGTCAGCGCTATCCGCCATGTTATCAGCGTCAGCGCTATCCGCCATGTTATCAGCGTCAGCGCTATCCGCCATGTTATCTATTTCAGCGCTATCCGCCATGTTATCTATTTCAGCGCTATCCGCCAGGTTATCAGCGTCAGCGCTATCCGCCAGGTTATCAGCGTCAGCGCTATCCGCCATGTTATCAGCGTCAGCGCTATCCGCCAGTTTATCAGCGTCAGCGCTATCCGCTATGTTATTAGAGCCTGCGCTATCCGCCATGCTACTAATTGCAATTCTATCCACCTGGTTATTAGCCTCAGCTCTTTGCGCAATGATAGCGACAAGGAACATTTCAACAGTTATAATTACTGGTGGGTACAGGAGCATACTCTGTTAAGGTAAAGTTAAACGGATGCATAGAAAACTTAATAAAACAAAGGCAAATACAAACAAAAAAACCAAACCTCTACACCCTCGATGAATGCGGTCAATGTTATCAGGGTTAGAATGATAAATTAGACCATTCGTGTTCTAAGGCAATTTTTCTCAAACATTAATACAATTGCATTTCTGACATGTCCAAAAACATCTCATACATGCTGTTAAGTTCAACATAATCCAACATCGTGGTATAAGCAAATTAACGGCAAATTGACCCATATTAGATAGGTAGATGGTCATAAACTTATAATACACATAGGCATACAAGACCAAGTAAAAATACCTCAGTGGTGTAAAATGCTTCAGCCCCATTGGAAGCAGAGACCATATGGATGATCTGATTATATCGCGTATCTCGAATGTCGATTTCATTCAGAGCGTTTCTTTCCAAGATCGATTCCCAGACTTCCCTTGGAATAACTGCGTAGAACATCCAAACAAAACAATCAGCCAAATTGCTTATTAATTATATCATCGGTGGCTCTGTACATGGATCGTATTCTCACCATAGGATATCAAACTCAGACCCCCAATATCATGAATTCATACTATTATCGAAATACAATGAAAGTTCCGAGGAGAATTTTCTGGTAGGAAATGATGGAAACCTTATTACTTATAGAAAACTAGATAGAAAATAGTACAACTTTGGATTGGGCTCGTTTGTAATTTAGGCACCCATTCATTCTACTATTATTACAATATATCCTGTTTTCTAGCGAATTCTATTTCACATCATTCTCAGAAAACTTTTCTGCAATTCTTTACTACTTACAATACAACATTTTATGGCTTATAGAAATTTGTGGGGTTCCGGCTGTCGGATCACGTTTTGAACGTAATAGAAAAATAAAGAAAGCCCTTTCATAAAATCTAAATTCTAAAAACGTATCTTGAAAGGATTCTGGTCCTTTTAAGTCAAGAAGTATTTTTTTTAGTTTCCCCAAAGCTATCTTCTGTAAAGGAAAGGACAGGCTTAAAGAACGAATTGAGCAAAAGAAATGCCTGAATGCACAATTAAACCTTAAGGGTTTGCCTTTCCTCCAACATGTTAATTAGTTATAATAAATTTTAATTAGTAATTAGTAGAAACAAATGAGTTTTATTCAAACTTGAACTTACAAGCAGAGGCATCCATGGAACCCCGGTCACAGATGATAAGAACATTCTGATTAATCGTCTCAGCAATCCGGAAGAAAACAGATTCTATTTGCAGCATAGTCCTCAGGAGCTCCTCTTGGAACTTGATCGCTTTATCAATTTGAAAACATCGTTCGCTAATAATAACACACAAGGAGTCTCCCATCAAGAGCAAATTTGTAACAGAAAGAACTTCCACTTATTCACTCAATCAGTCCTACGAAATGTCTACTTGAGCATCATACACACATACCATCTTTACTTTTTTCATCCACCTCATTTCTAATTTCTACTTGTCTGATAAAATAGAATTTAGCATCATTCTCCAGTCACACCATGGCATGCATGGTCAAAAGCAATCAAAGAAAAGCGTATAAATGTACAAAAAACAAGACAACTACAATTTCTTAAGATGACAAAAAAGTGTCAAGTTTAAGTCACGTTTTTATTTTCTACCAATCTCACTTGGTCAAAGTCATCAGTGTTTATATTCTATCGAATTGCAATGCAAGTAGATAAAACATTTGAAGCAAAAGAGAAAGTCTAGTCGGAAACTTTCATCTTTATTGCTTTTTACGTTTCAAGACATTCCATGTCACCTTTCATTTCCTTTAGTTGCCAGCATCAAAATCAATCAGCCTGTGATAGTTCTTATAGTCCGGAACAAGTACCCATGCTTATTCTTTCTTCCCTTTTTCAAAGGAACTGGCTGACCTTGGTTTTGATTCTTCAATAATAATTGTCTTATTGTATAGCCTTTACATTCCTACTCTCAATCACATACTCACATCCAACATTGAGGTTAATAAGTAGAGTCTTGTTTGTGAAAAAAATCCTTTGACTCCATGTAATAAATACGATGCCATTGCATTGGTTTCCTGCCTTGGATGGACTTTCTTCTTTATTATTTGTCAGAGAAAATCCTATTTCATTTAGGGCTTTCTCTAAATCCCGTACCCGTACTACAGTTACACGAGTTGCCTCGACTAACTTTCTCCGTCATGGAAAAATCTAGGATACAAAACATCCATACATCTGTCGAATAAGATGGAACTATGGAAGAGTACTCACTCAGAATTTCTGAGTGACTTTTATTTTATTTTTCCTCTTTGATACTGAACATACTTCGATGTAAGAGTGTGAAAGGCACAGCTAGATTTTAAATCCATCAGAAAGTCCATCAGAAAACAACTAGTGTAGTGGTATTATCTCTAGGTCACAGCAAATGCATAATCTGCACTCTGTAGCGCACCTAAATATAAATTTAGCCTCAACTCATTTAATATCACTAATGGTGGAATCCATCAAATTCATATGATTTTTAATTGAAATATCCTACACGGGATTTATGTCCAAGCCCGTTTTTTATTTCCATTTATCTTTCGAAGTCAGGTCCAATAATATTACCCGAACATAAATGCTTATAAGTATCCGTATATTCTAGTTACATGTAAAAATCCAATAACCATTTCACCAAACAAAATAATTACTTAGGATTTGTATTTTGGATTCATAAATTGAAGATAATCCCTAGATGTGGAATACATGCTCTATTTGGATATTGCTGAATTCTGCTTGTGAGTCGGAAATAGAAATTTTATCTTTTATTCTGTAGTTCAATACAATTTTAATAATTCTCTTATCATCATCACACTCACAACACCCTTTAGAATTGAAAATATTTTATCCTACCTGAGACTGCTTTACTACTGCATGCTTTTGAATGCCATCCAACTAATCCTATTAAGAAATATGAAAATATGCACCTCAATCTCCGTAACCAGTAGAAATGTACAAAATGAACTTTCTCATTGTACTACTACCTTTTTCATCGGGATTTATTCAAATAACATTTTTTCATCTATTTTATTACAAGGTATTTGCAATAGACTACATAAAAACTTTTTTTAAACAAAGTAAGTACACAGTTTTCTGTCTAAATCGAAAACGTGCCTGTCCATGACAGCCAAATGTAGAAGAGAATCCTGTCAAAAAATTAGGAACTTTTCTGGGAAAAATAATCCAATTTGTACAAAGCTTTGCCTTCTTTGTACTCTGACTAAATTATAATGTTGCATGGCTAGTTGCTTCTTTACCAATTTTATTTAACTATCTAGTTAAAACAAAACCGAATCCCTGTAATATTTTGCATTTGCACGTAGGTCATGAAATAATAATTTTTATGACCTAGTGCCCAATCGTTTATACAAAGGGTAGTCATATTCCCCAAAATATAGCCAGAGGGTGTTAAAAATAAGTTCAGCTTTGCTTCTGAAACTTTTTTGCTACAGATTTGCGTCACTTGGCTTTGAAAACTTTTTACCTAGAGGCATAGGATATTATTTTTGCATTTCTGCAAATACTAACAAAAAGTTCAGGACTATGAAATGTTTAATGCTGAGAGAGTTTTATATCTATGCTATTCCATCAACATCCATTATCTTCCACTCATACTACGATTGGACTTGACTGCTTTCTCTGACAAACATTTTTATACAAGCTTCAAACATTCTAAGGTCAAAAGTGTCTGTTTCTTATCATATTCGAAAAGGAGATGGAAAGTCCTTGATGGAAGAGAACATTCTTATTCTTCAATAATATTTGCTTTGATAGAATATTTTCGTTGTGATATTGGATGAAAATACTTAACAGTGTGGTTTTACTTGTAGAAATGTTGGTTCTTAAACCAACAGACAGTATTTTTGAAAACTGTTATAATCATTTCACTTATCTTAGCTAAAAGGTTTGTTGAAGAACTTTCTACGAGAAAAACCAGGTTTTCTATCGGCATTTTTTCAGTGAAAGTTATCACGTCACCCAGTCTGTTAGTCTTTACTTTATGTTATGTATACACTTGGCAATGCCTTATTTTTTCTTTACTTCAGCTCATTTCCCCAAGAATGGTGATCAGTTTATAATAGCTTAAATAGCTATGAAAAATGTTAAGATTTGGCTGATCATGATGCTTAGGTACTTTTAATTTTACTTCATCCGTGAAAAAAATCGTACCATTTTAGTGATTTATATATTCGACGTATACCTAAAGATATAGGATACCTTAATACTAACATGGTGTAGTTGCGTTTACCAAGACTTACCTAATCTGTTGGTCTTTGATAATCCAATGCCTATAGCTAAAATCATTCCAGACGGAAATTGGAACACCTAATGTGTAAGTATTGAACAAAATAATTTCAACAGATTTACAACACCAACGGAAGTTAGTACAGTAGAATCTTGACTACAAAGTCACCTCGTCTGCTATGAAATTGTATGCTAGCAAAGAGCATCATAAGAAGTAAGTAAAACCCCTATTGGCTAAAATATCTAAAATTTTTGTTTAATATTTTGTGCCCAACATCAGATTCTCACAAAGCCTGTCAGTACTTTTCGGAAAAAAATTCGGAAAAGTTTTCTAACATTTTAAATTTTTTTCGCAATCACCAATCTTCTTTATAATTTCAAAGAAAAACTATTTTCTTTAGCGAAAAAAGATGAAACGAAAGTTAACTTTATAAATTATGCAATTAAATTTGTTTACATAACAGAATAATATCTTAAGAGTTTATTAAGCCATGAAATTAAAAAAGTCTTGTAAACTTTGTACATCCTATTGCCAACCAGTTATAATAATATGCTCTTGCACCATTTCAACTATTAGCGACTATAGATACATGGATAATCTGCAATTGAAAAAAAGACTTAAGATCAGCTTTCTTGGCTTCTTTGCATCCATACAAAAACTAATTTTCTTTAAACGAAAATGAAATGAAGTCAAAAGTCAAGCTACTTTGGCACCTGAAAATGCAAGATAGGAAAGAACCTGTGAATGTTCTTCTCTCCATTCACCTTGGATGAGTCACTTTCATTTCACCTCAAGGTTAAACTAGGTATATGCAATTTTGTATGAAAGTCAAAGGTCAAAGCGCATATCTCAATTTGACGTGATAATGCCGAAGGCTTAAACAAATACATTTGACTTCATTTACATTTCAGTGGCTACATTCATTTAAAACTTGCTCTTGTGTGTAAAAACATTTGCTTACTCCTTTGTCTTCCTGAATACAAAGTTTTAAACTAGGAGTCTTCAAGAAGATTATGGAAATATCTTATACGTCAGCCATTTCTAAAGCTCTGGCTGGAAGATTAAATAGTAATGTGATTCACTATCCTGAAGAGTAAGAGTCCTCACTTAATATTCAACTGAGTGCACAGTAACTAAACCTTAGAAACTCTGATCTTCATCTATTTTGTACCTCTTTAAAATGCATCTAATTAAATACTAATTAGCTCCCTAGTTAGAAGTTATTAGTTAAAGGCAAGGCTCATGCCTCCGTCACGACCTTGCATCTAATCTAATGATGTGCATCTACCGTGTTAGGAGTCAATGATGCACGCGTGCATATATATTGCTTTCATTATCATGTTTATTACATTTGGCTCTACTTATATTTGGTTTCACCCGAACTCATCTTCAGGTGGTGTTAAACTCTTTTTCTTTAGTCTAGACGTTTTGCAAAAAATCGGATCATATGAAAGGTAAATGAAACAAGGCTGAGCTATCTTATATAATTTACAAAAAATCAATAAAACTCGAAAATTTAGAAATTTCTACGACATTTTTGTAATAATACGTCGATTTGCCACTGAATCTGTTTTTGAAATCTTTTATTTAGTTTGGATAAGACTAGAAATATTTTCCCTTCAAGTTACCCTTGCAGTAATCTACATAGAAGACAGCCTTCAACTCCAAAAAAGCTACGGAATCTGCTTCTGCATACAATTGCTCCATTAAAATCTGGAATTATTCTAACAACTTGGGAGTAGTACATCTATACATCAGACTTAACGGTTCAGCCTTTATTTCCAAACACTTTATCCATCATTGAAAATTCCTGGCACACGCTTTGTATTTGATCTTACCTATGTGATCACTTGCACTTTGTACATTTCCATAAAACTTTTCAAGATCTTCTTGATCTAAAACTGATCCTCTGTCTCTCTCACTGTATTATTTTTCTGTAAAAATCTCATTCCTTCTATATCATCCTATAGCCTAACAAAATACAAAATGGTCCTATTACTAAGCTAAGTATCCCTTTAGTTGGCAATAAAAAATTTAACTGGTTCATTCGACACAACAGAATTTCCTCTGAGCAAGCATATGCAAAAATAGCTTACACCAAGCGTATTTGTAAGAATGAAAATTACAATATACTGGCTAGGTATCGAACCAGATTGGATCGGATTTCTTGTGAAGTGTGAAGGTCACTAAATGTCGATGTCGACTTTGGCAGTGGCATTGCTACCAAAAAGAACTGCCTTATCATTAGATAATGGCAGACACATCAATACATCTTGTTATCCCGTAAAATTCGTATGCGTACTATAAGTGATTTTACACATTACACCACTACATAGCAAGTTAGAGTTTGTACGCGAATGGTCTAAAAAATGAAGAGCAGAGGGTTTTTGTAAATTTTACTCCAAGACTATTTCGTAATAAATTCCTCTCATGTCATGACGATATATATAGCCCTTCAAGCCTTATTTTCAGGTTCGTATCAAATGTCAGCAATTCCTCTTGTAGAGTTGCTTAAATCTTAATTTGATTAAAATAAAATCATGAGTTTGCCTTTGGCTTCGCTTTCCATTTAATCAAGCCATCCAATAATAATAATTACTAAAGTATATCTAGTTTCGGGTTTTTCACACATAAAGTAAATACTTGTACTGATATTAAATTTGAATCAGATATGGGGAATCTTAACATAAGTATCAAAGCATATATTCACCAAACTGTCTTCTAAAATGAACCCGCTTTGATGTGTCTGTTAAATAGACTACACAAATTCTTTGATGTCAAAGATACTCAAGAAAGCCTATTTTTAGAGCCCATGCTGCTCTTCCCCATGACATGTTTGTACAGAGCACTCTAGACTGATAAGCTACTACAGGTATTATCAGTCGAGATTTGTGAATTGTGATTAAACATACTCTAGCGTATGGCAGACAAAATATCTTAATTTAAAAGACATCTTCATTGCATTTCTTACTAATGATAATAGCTACTGACAATGAGTAGAGTAGAGAGACTAAAGAGATTTTCGATTGCTTAATAACATGTTCATGTAACTGCTTATCGTCATAGACTGTCCTATCCTAACCTAACCCATAGTATCATTTTTGATACTCATCTTGTCCCAAAGTTCCAACCCCAACTCGTCTCATCTACTAATGCTTCGTCGGGTTGTGTTTCCGATTTTTTGCAGCTATGGCTATGACCTATGACGATTGGTTATACTTTCGCGAATGCATATGATAGATGGGTTCATGCTAGCTGGTAGGTCGTGCTTATGATATTTTTAAAATTGGGACGAAATGAAAGTGAGACTGTAGACTTCCGTTGAAATTAGTTCTTTGAACTAAGGAATTGTGTATGAGATTAACGTAGGATAAGTGTCTTGCCAAATATAATAAGAGCCAGCAAATCCTACCTATACTACTTACTTTCCTTCAGTACACCTTATTTTGGTTAATGTAACACGGTCCATATTTATTTATTTGATTACGGTACACGGAAGATAATTTTAACCAAAAACTACTCTCTTTTCCAGTCTAATACAATGCATGGTTGGGTCTCTCTGATTTCCTGAATTTCACTTTCAATTTCTTACAATTCTAAGAGCAAACTTTCTTCGTGGTACGGATCTGAGTGAAACATCATCACCATATAAAATACAATTTCATTAGACCAGTATTGTAAGACGGTTATGGTTACAAACTGAATGAGATCTCTTGATCTCTATCCCTTTTAGCAGGAACGAACATTACCGCACCAGTGCAAACAGACAACCAAACCAGACATCCTGGCACACTCGGGTGTATCTCTGATCTTAAGAATCTTCTGCTTTTATTAGTACACTAATTATAAGTTCATACTGTTTCTTTAGTATTTGAAAGTCATGACTCCATGCAGTCATTGTACAAGGTTCACGATTTCTAACATCTATATTCTTTCTTATTCTTCTCCTACAAACTAATAAATTAATCTCATTAACTAATTGCTCTTAGTCTAACGGTTTTTAAGCTACGTGTGAATTGGCATCATATACATGAGACCACCAAGTGCAAATAAAAACAAAATCAAAGCCAAAATTCTTTCTGATAAATAAATTTCCAAGCTTCTATTTCTGTTGTGAAACAAAATATGACAAAAAGCACCTTTCAACTTTCATGCAGGATTTTAAATGTTCATTTATACGTAGATAAAATATCACAGCTTCGGATTTTTCTAAAACTACGCTGAAAAGACCGAACCCCCATTCTGCTAGCCCTAAAATCATATAAATCTGCGTACGTGTTTTCCTTTCCTTGATGATTGGCAAAGTTTAAATATTTTCCTTGGCATTTGCTTCTTAAAAAGTAAAGCTTTGATAACCTTTTGTATACATATATCTATCCTCCCTGACTTAGTGGCTCTACTGAGAAAAGTAAAGTAAAAACCGAGTACAGAACACACCGAGCTAAATAGATAAACTTTAACCTTGACGTAAAAATAAAATGAACATTATCATATAAGAGATAATAGAGTAACATAAGACACTTGTAATAATAATGTAATAAATAAATGAATCTAAATTTTATGTGTAAGTGCCTCTGCACCTTATCTCAAAAGATAGTAAAGTCACACGTTCCTCAACTATTTCCAATTAAAATGCTCATACGTTCCACTTTCATAATAAATGAAAGACGTCAGTCACGTCACGTCAGCACCGATTTAATCATGTCTCTAGGTTTATTGCAAACAAGAGCTGTGCATTATCTCAGTGTTCTAAGTTAAATTTAATGTAAGGTCAATATAAAAGCCTCACAAAAACTAAAATTGTGTCACTTTACAAATTTACAGCTACCTTTTAAATTGTATGAAAAATCTATTTTAAGTCTCAACTTATAAAATGCAAAAGCAGAAGCATATATTAAAATTTTGTATGCATGCTGTAAGCAATTAGTTAAATTTTTAGACTGAAAATCCTCTGAGATTATTGAATGCATGTCTTGTCTTCACTGAACTTTCTCCTGATTTCAGCTCTTTATTGAGAGTCAATTGCAACCGAACCTACCTTACAATTAGAAAAGCCGGACCAAAAGGACCCACACTTCCACTGGCTAGCCGGCCATTTACAAATTTGTCTCAAGAAATCATCTCTGATACCCTCCAATCAGGTCAGCAGGTCAACCCACAGCATAATTGAGATTGACCCTATCCCCATGGCCTGGGTGCTACGAAATTTGAGGAAATCCTATGCTATAGAATCCACCTAAAAATTCTTTTTTAGCCACCTAAAACTTGTTTGGTTTTATTTGTTTACTTTATAGCTGCTTTCACCCACGTGGATAAGCACACAAAAGTCACCTTCAAAAATTTCATTGCCAAATTTAAGTTTTAAAGGTGTTTTACAAGAGTTCACACGCTCATAAACATTCATACGGTTCTTGATTTCGAAATTTCCATTTAAAAAATCAAAAGCATACACGATTTTCATGCTTCATACATATACACATACATATACATTTCTGAACCAATCTTATATGTAACATCAAAGTTTTAAAACATACCTCTGGGCAGTGAGTTAAAATGATAGTTTCTTTCATATTCTTTCTGTTAACATTGCTCGTATGGGAGATTCGGATGGAATTGAAGATATACAAGAGTTTTGTTTAGCAGACAGAGACGGATCAAAGGTTAGAAAAGTCAAAGGAATACGCAAAGCATTTTATTATTGAATTTTGGTCGATGAATCAATACAATTTCCATACTTGATGATACTTTATGCATGCAAGCAATGAAAATGTCAAGCTCAATCTAGATAAAATAGAGGATGGTGTGTTTTTAGAGCGTGGTAAAGTATGCAAAATTCAGTATAGGTTTTCAGGAAGTTTGAGCCCCATCGGAATAGCACTTCATTTGAAGGGATGATGATTATAGGTTATATAACATGGTATAAAAAACTAGTAGTACACAATGATCATTGTACGTAGGCGGTTGGTACCTGTAGCCGATAAAACTGTATATGAATACCTAATCACCTTAATGCAACCTTACCTTTTGCTAATACTACGTGAAAGTAAGGTTGTTGCGGTATTTTGATTTTAATTTGAATGGAAATTCACGAGCATGCCCTTACTGTCATGTATAATCTTATCGATCGAATAAAATAGGAAATGCCACAACCCCCGACTTGACTTAGCTTTTACAAATTCGTCGATTGAGAAGCACTGATTTCCGGTTGATTTTAAGCACAACAATAATTTCAAACAGTTTTGTGGACCTCATTATCTAAGCAAACAACAAAGTTAATTGTTTTATGCTGTATAACAGGTTTTGACAGGAAGCAAATTGCTTTTTCAATTAATCCAGTAATTATTTTCATTTGTTGAATTTCCTTTGACAAGATTCTTCCCTTAAGTACCTTTTCAATTGTCTGATTAAGTTCACAATTATTTCTCCTTTCTCCTTAGTCTAAAGAGATAGAGTAGGTAGTTTTCATATTTGAAGTTTGTTTTCTCCATCCTTACAATCTCTTTCCATTTTATTCAATAACAAATTTTAATCCATCAAAAACATAACTTTCGTGCTACCTACGTTAGGCACGTGCATGTAGACCTAATGAAAATACTGAAGGCTAACGGAAATTAAAAACAAATTGAAACACCTATGCAAAGGGTTTAGCAGCTTTGCTTAGCCCCAAGGACATGAGTTTAGTAGATTGTATTATGTCAGTCACCAAAAAAGCCTTCTATTTCACGGAACAAATTTCAATCATAGCCTTTGAAAATCTTTCTAAAATGCATAAAAGTAATAGATACAGGAAGTCGAATGAAATAAAGGAGTACATACAACATACCATCACCGGTGTCTGGAAAATTTCTGTAAATCAAGTATCGAAGTTTAAGCAGTAAAATATATTCTTTGCGGATTTAGGTAAGTAGATTTCTGATTAAGAAATATGGCATTTGACACATTGGTCAGAAGGTGAAATCTGAAGCTAACCGTCCTAAAATATCCCATTCGGCTTAGGTCCTTATAAAATATACTTTCTGAGACTTGTACAACTTCATTTATGAAGGTTGCGTTTCCATGTAATAATTTCATGCATTAGATTTCAGTATAATTTAAACTAAAATATTCAATACATGAGACTACGTGCATGCATGTCCTTCGCTTCTTCTGGTGATTCCTTTTGATCAGTATATCTGACTAAAAGATAAAGCTCATTTGCATTTCCATCCTCTTACTATTCGGCAATAAAAATTTAGATGCATGCATATTGCTCCCTTTATATTTATCCGTGTGTGTCTCCTCGTACTATGTTAATTTATGTCAAAATCTTTTCAGGCTCCTAGTAACAATGTCACCTTCAGTTAGTTCTTCCGTTTTATGTCCTGCGGGAATTAAAAGACCTAGTTTACTCAGCTACCACTATTCTATCCTCTTTTAATTCAATGCCAATGCGAGTCAACCGCTCCAAATAATTTTACTTTCCAAATGAAACACTGTTCTTCCCTGAGGAATTCTTTTATTATGTTATAGAATTCATTATTATAATACTATTTCAGAACTTTACTTCAAACTACGACTTGATGAAAGTTTTTAACCCAAAATTGCCAAGGGACACATATTTTACGTCTTTTTATCCCCAGCATTCTGGTTTCAAGTTTCAACTGAATTTTGCATATTTTTCTTCTGCTCATCAACTAAGCAAATCATCCAGGTCTAGCAGGAAATTGTTTTCAAAATACGCAAGAAAGCCAGAAATATGAAGTAAAAGCTAAGGTTTAAAATTGGTGTTTGAAATCAAGCTGAAGCGATAAGACAGTATTGATCCTTACCTTGTAAATGTGATAGCTCCGAAAATTTGATTCCACCTCTGAAAATTAAAAACAAAACAATAAAGAAGGACAATAAAAAAAGATTTCTTCAAAGTGATTAATGTTTAAGTGATTTCTTATCAATTAATTTTAATGGATGATCGAGCAACTCATGAGAACAAAGATCATTAAGAGTTCTCATTTCATATCGACACAATAAAACTAATAAACCACTTAAGTACGAAAACATATTTCCTTAAGAATTTACGACTGTCCTCATTTCTCCTTGGATATTCATAATTCATTTTCACATCCTTTATATGACATTGATCCTCATGAACACCATCATCAGCTCAAATGACACATCAGCCCTTTCATGCATATGAAAAATTGCCAATCAAGCGATCGATTACAAAAATGACGAAAGGCTAGCGTCATGAGCCCCATTAAGTGATCACATTGCATTTTTAAACATAAAAAATATCACCGTTACAAAATATGAAGAAAAATATCCTGTAATATCAAATTCTTGTGGTAATTATCTTACTAAAATATTGAGTAAAATGGCAAGAGTGCATTCTTTCTGTTGACACTGGTGATACACAGATATCGATTTATGCTCTTACATTAAATTACTCTATTGTTCGATGGTTCACTTCACGGGTCATAAAAACAACATAAAAATGCGGCTTGCAAAATCTTCTTTATCTCAACATTTGCTCTAAATAGTTTTAGCTGCGATGTAAGTGTCTGAAACAAGTCCATCGCATTAGACACTAGACATGAACTTTGACTTTTTTAAATGTCTACAGTGGAACTGAAAGAGTACAAAGAGTAATAAAATTTGTGGGATTTTATTGACTACTTTTAGAAGTCGTATGTGTAATTTGAGAAACGTTGAATCTTCGATTTGAACATGTCGACTATTCGATCATGCCAAAAAGCAAATGACTTCATGCCCGTGGACAAAAGAATAATCTGCAAAAGAAAATCGTGATTTTTTGAATCATCTAATTCATACTAGTTCTTGTACAGACGATTAACAAAGACTAAATAAATGTCCTCTGTACATTTGCATGTATTTTTTTCTTTAGATGATCCCAAGCTGGCTGGTTCTATTGCCAACTTTCAAATTAGACGATAAATACATGAGACTATTTGTCATGCAATTTTTAAGATTCTCTTCGTTTTGGGTTAAAAAATTCAATTGTATTTTTATAAACATCAGCACAAGTGAAATATTAGCCAAAAAAGTAGGTGTGATGTCCCAAAACTTCAATATATAGTTTTTGGCCAAATCTCTCTTACATCTCATAAATCTTTAATAACAACTCTCTCTATCAATGGACTCAGCTTTGTATAAAGTTCCTTAAGACGTAGTAAGCTAAAGCAATAAAGGATTAATTTTTGAAAATTCCATGATAAAGCGGTAAAGATTAACCTAGTTTTCATCGAATTTACTTCTTTCTTACCCCTTTCTCACAGCTTTTTACAGCTTTTATTTATTGCTCAGATTACATTGTTTCGTAAATTTTAAATTTGCACCTATACTTGCCCAATCTAACCTTACACACTTACTACTCATATGATACAAAGTGAAACTGCGGACTTCCTTTTTTTATTGAACACTGAAAACGACGCTGTTTCCAAACTTCTTGATACCCTAAAAGGAGAAAAAGTTGTTTTCACTGTAACAGATAAAATTTACTGCTGCAAAAATTGCCAGGGTTTTGCCCGCTTAACGACTCAAGGGATTCAGAACTCCCAAGGTTCATAAATTAAGGATGCAGATAGGTATCTGCATTTGCACAACCTAACTACCGTAAAACGCGATTTAGAACCCCATGGGGAGTTATTTTTTCAACCCTCCAAAAAGGGTGGGGCTCTATT
>JAQGBU010000113.1:0-62334 GCA_034698605.1 Isotoma decorata
TAGTGAAAATTTGAAAATCTCAGGGCCCCTTGGGCCCTTCCAGCCCATGGGCCGGGGGTGCGTTGCACCCCCTGCACCCCTATAGTTTCGCCACTGAGTGACATCCTATTACAAAAATGGAAGTGGCAGAATTTTTACAAGTAGGCAAAAGGCTTCTTAAAATGTATATATTATTCGCTTCACAAGATCAAAACATATAGATTTAAACTTGTAACAATATATTACGTAGGTATAAAATGCAGAAGAATAAGAAAGGCGTTTTATGAGTAGCTTTTAATTTGCCATCTCTGACAAGTAAAAAAATCGCACTTATCATCATCCTTGTCATCTTTTGACTGAACATTCGAGAGCAATTTCTGATTTTCATGTTACTATATATCTAAAATCTAATGCTTACTACTACTAATCTTGAAAAGAATCTTTAACATAGTAATAATATTATTATAATTTGAAAGAGAGAAAAAAGCATTCTTCTTGTGATATCAAAACACGTGAAGAAATGAAAGAAAAACTATGGAAAGCGATGAATTAGAGTTTACACGGTTCACTATCCTTAGTACTTATATTTCTTTGAATTTAAGGTAAGCAAACTCACTCTTACTTTCCATGTGTGCATATTATAAAAGCCCGTTTTAAGTGATGAATGCTGCTAACATGACTGTATTACTCAAATCAACGCTCAGTCCCGAAGTAATGAATATTCCATTCTGTTTTCGACTTCAAAAGTGATGACAATGTAAAGATCAGCTGAAGTATAAATTCATTGATAATGCACCTTAGCACAAAATTGACCTTTTTAAGGAAAAGGGCAAATATAGTTGCCATTGCCACAGCATGTACAAGCAAACTAAATCTGAAAATTAAAATATAAATAGTAATTCATGCACTTATTTCTTTCTTTTAAAAGATAAAATGGTCCGTAATTAATTTTAGAAGCAAAAACCACCTATTAAAGTGAGACTTGAGTGATAGTAGAGATGAAGGCACTCATTAAATACAATTAGTAGCTGCTGCAATTCTATAATGATGACATGAATGACTGAACTGTTTTGATAGCTTTCCATTCAACCTTTAGAACTATAGCCAAACATTAAAAGTATAGCTTAAGTATAAAGTATTTTTACTATTTTTCCTTAAAAATTTCTTTCACGAAAATTGTAAGGCTTTTTGCACATTGTATTTCACCAAAAAAAGCTTTTATATGGTTAATAAATAAGCTAGTTTCGCAAATCTTGTCAACATTAAACATCATCACCAAAGCGAGAAAATGACGACATACCAACTTTGACTGTAAAACCTTTTTAGTTCGTCCTGTCCTGATTGTCATGAGTATAGTTCAGGGTCAAACCTTGGTTTTGCTTTTTTGGTTAAGGTTTTATGACTTTTGTAAGAATTATATTTTATACCCCCGATTTCATAACTCTAACTCGGTGACAATGGCGTTTAGGTTTGAGAAAACCACAAAAAACTACTACTTCTGAGTAATAAAATTCGCAAAATGGTTTATCTTCATAGTAAACCAGAGAATAATCTCACCCAATACTATAAAAATACAACCATACTATTTCTAAACTTTTTAACTTAACGCGTGAAAAAATTTATTAGAAATTCAAAAAGAAGAATCACTCAGTTAGAAGAGACGATTTGCTTTGATCTAATCAGATTCGGCTTGTTAGCACGAGGAGGACATTAAGCAAGAGATTTCTCTACCTAATAAAATCCTTACAATTCTTTTGACATCAAGAAGTTTTCTGCTATGAAAATCCTTTATGGTCTCTCAAAATGTTTGAAAACTCAAATAAAAACTGACATAGACACTATAGACCAACACAATCCAGATTTAACTACTCAGCTTAAAGTGGGCAACTCTAAGCTTTAATTTTTATCAATTAAAACTAAGGAGGATTGAATGGATTGATGAATTCCATCAACGTCAAGACGGCAATAAAGTTCAAGTGTCTTTTGATGACCTTTGATTCAAATGACTCACAGTCGACACAGCTAACCATCATTTTAAAAAATCCCCATCGCCTCATGTTACAATGATTCCTAGAGAATTTTCCATTTGGTTTTAATCTGTCCAATTAGCTTGATTAGGCCATTAGCAAAGTGTTAACTATTACAAAGTTATTCTTTTAGCTTTGATTCTGGAAAGTTTCAACTCGTATCATATAACGTCTGCTATTTTTATTTATTTAATACTTGCACAGCTATCTTTATTCCTTCTTTATGAGTAAATAATTGTCTGCAATACAAATACAAGAATGCAAATTTAACCTTCTGAAGACATATATAAATGGTTATTCATTTCATGAACTTTAGGTACAAACAAAGACAAAGAGGAACAGGATATGCAGAGATTAATTTGCAAGACAAGAATTTCTTTCTGTTGATAACAAAACCTGATTTAGCTAAGCCAATAATAGAGTATTACACGTAATCAAATAAAACAAAGAATTTTCTACAATCATTGATCATTGTCCCTCTAACTTTTCTTTGTAAAATAAACTCATGAGAATTCAACTCAATGCACTACCCTACCTTAACCGTAACCCAACAAGATATTATAATAAACAACATTAAACAAAAAAACCGTCAAGTAGGACACAGGTAGAACCGCAGGAAATGAGCTTAAAGAGGACATAGCTGACCTTCTCGTATCAATTAATCGCTCTATATCATACACAAAACTTTTATAAGACACACACTTTGTTTTACTTCTAACTTCCATCCAACAAAGCAATTTAATTTATACATCATTCCTCAACTATAATAACAACATTATTATTACTATTATTATCAACTAAAGTATTAAAAAAATCTCTAGTTAGAAGTAAAAGACAAGTAAAGTAAAAATTGGAACAAAGGTAGTTAACTCAACTCACTAAACTAAAACTATTAAGTTTTTTTTATTTTATAAATTATAAGACCACATTGTGTTTTAAACTGACAACGAGAGTGTATAAGCAAACTTCGTTGGTAGTTAATAGTAGTCGTAGTATTGAAACGTATTATTTTGCTCAGCTTCTCATTTAACATTTTTCCGTCAATTTTTGCTCCTTTTCTGCATCGCTGCACTTTATCTAGCCGTTCTGTTACTAAATAAGCCCTATTTTTCTTTTTTCTCAAATTTTATAATATGGCTTAGCTCAATTCAGTAGGGAAAAGAGGCCTCTGCTTTACCTTCTAAGTTTTAAGTAAATTCGAAAATAATGTTTTAACTCTTGTAAGCACACACACTACATATATATAGCTATAATATGACAGATATAAACACGAAATACTAAAAGTCCTTAAGAGAAAGAGAGAGAAAAAGTGTCATTTGCTGTCTTATTATATACTTGACATCTAATACCTATTTAGGCACTTTGATTAATTATTTAGGCATCTGTGTTGTTCTTTTTTATCATGTAATCCTGTTTAACAAAATCACGTCCCATGGTGTGCACACAAACACACAGCCAAAGCTACAGACAGATTGTTCTAAAGATGGCCTATTTTATTTTAAATTAGAACTAAAAGCAAGTTTATGTTTTGACTCGAGTCAGGAATCACCTCTGACTGTTTTTCATCCGGTTTCTTAAATGAATGTTTCTTCAGAAAAACTTCTCGCAGCTAAACTGGGTTTGCAAAACCCCAATATATTTAATATTGTTTACTTATAAAATGTAATTACTTTTATCATTGCAAATTATAAATTTGTAAGCCTTACAACATCCTTGTTTTTCGCGTCCATAGTCTTGAATATTAAAAAATAAGTTTCTGATTAAAAGATGCGTAAAAACTCCCGTAAAAAATATTTAGGGCAGTATTTTCATTTGTAATATTTTTTAAACTATCGACATATTTTGCATAATCAAACAGTAAATACATACTATAACGTGACAAGACATGATTAAAATAATCCGAGATTACAGTTTTTTCTCTTCGTCATATTAAAAAAATTGCATTGTCTTAATTTCGTTTTTTTGTGACAAGAATTGCTTTTATTGTTACGATTACTATAAAATATCTCTGTCCACAGTGTATACATTAATACATCAATCCTTTTCATTTCAGCCTGTCAACACTTTTCGTTGACAAAAAGAGTTTTGCAACTTTTCCAACCTAAGCATAAAAAGCTGACAGTGTTATGTATTAAGACCAAAAGAACAAGAAAGATGTTCTTACGAAATCCTTTGCATTTTTGGATTTTCATTTCGTTTATAATCTGGCTATTTTAAATTAAATTAAGTCCGTCTTAAATCTGAATGCCTTAAACTTCATCTCAGAGGAAAGGACAGAATAATAAATGATGAATTGTAATACAATAGAATAGAATATTAACAAGTAGCATTTTGTGGTCTACTCTATTCTAAACCAAGCACGAGCGCTGAGCGGTCGTTCAGCAATTTTATTATTTTCATACGCGATTCAATTCATTATCCCAAATTCTTGGGTATTTTGGAAAAATCTTTTATGATAAGACAATACGTTTCCTTGAGCTAACTTAACTACTCATGAGTTGAGAAAGACTTGAGAGGTAAAGGTTGTTTAAAATTTCAAAAATATTACATCAGTACAGTTTCCCTATGAATCTTTGCTTATACATAATAAAAAAGTAAAATTAAAGAGGAACAAAATTCCTCACTAGAATTATGAATGAGATTCTCTTCTGAATTAAATATCTCTATGTATACTTTTCTAGCCTATCTTTGAATGACACAACTTCTCTCACAAATAGTAAGAAACGAACAAAGGGACACTTTCAACTGGGGAAGTAAATTGAATAAATTTGAAAATAGAAATTGAAAGAAGTAGACTAAAAGGATGGAGGAGATACGCCACACACGCTATATACACTATTACAATGACACTTAAGAATTTTACAATAATAGTGCTTTTATCTTTCATCCCAGCATGTATTTAACTCAAGAATATTACACTATTCATCATCTCATCATATTAATATCGTTGAAAATTGCAATTTAGAAATTCATTCACCACTTTGCTCGCATTTTCAGTTTAAAACATTTTAACATCTTTAAGAGCCTTTTGAACAACAATGAAACGAATTATTAGAATGAGGAAAAAGTGCACAACATAACAACAATAATGTCAATAATGAAAAACTATAATGCATGGCATATAATACATAGCCCTAAGTGCGAACAATTTTTTAAGGATATTAAACAAATAAGCAGTCTGCCTTTTGAAAATATGATTTTTAAAAGTAATTTAGCCCTATGCTGACTTTCTTGGTGTGGTGGTACTTTACATTTTACTTATAATATATTAAATATACCAAACCAGTGATATTGCTGTCATTCTGATATTACACTATCCGTAGTTGGTACTTGGTAGTAGAAGCTATTGTAACTTAATACCTGCCTGGCGTTATATGAAATGAATTTAATGAATATGACCATGCAATTGTATCGAATGATAATGTGATGTTTCCCTGGTGTGCTGAATTTCACGCATAATTTGTTCATTTTTACGATTTCACAGAAAAATCAAATCAAGGTTTAGTCCAAACTGAAATGCTTTAGATCCTACAAGAACTACATTATTAAAGTGATAAAATGTAATAAAAACCCAATACAGTTTTTTGCAATGCCTTACTTAGCTTAAAATACGGACTTAAATATAGTCTTATAAAACTATTGGAATTTATCTCAAGACAATAATAATGTTATATTATTATGTTCTCTATTAGACTCTGTTTCTCCTTCTACTATTTATTATGTTTTACATTTATAGCCTTTAGGTATGTGGTAGTAGGTTTTAATACAAGGTTATTAAATTTTCCTATCGGTATCATAAATCTCTGCTGCTAAACTCCGATTCATTCGTACAATGATACTATACAGTTTTTGAAGATAGGGATCTTTACTTTTTAACTCTAGGATATACGTTATTCTATCTTTTCGTATACATTAGAGGGATGTGTCTACCCACATAATAATAATATTATTACAATTTAAAAATTGAATAAATAATGAAGTGAAACATTTCACAGAAAAACTGCAATGTCCCAGATTCCTGTATATATGGCATTATTTTAGTAAAACTTTTACGACTTCAAGCTCCAAAGTTATTATAACCAAGTGTCTAATATAATACGCGCACTAAAGATAAGCACCATAAATCTATAATATATAACGTTCGCTATATACATAACATATATACAAATCGATATCGATCACACTACTTATTCAAATTCAAGATAGCGATCCGTAACAGATACACACATCAGGTTAAGTTTACTTACTTGGTTCGCTAGACTGATTGCGATCGTCGTAATAAAAAATGACTAGAATAATCTGCCTGTCTACATAGGTCATAGTCATTAGTACTTAATGTGTATAACATTGTTAGTCTAGCATATTATAAAAAGAACAAAGGCCAACCGTGTCAAAGCTAATTCTCTAGTTAAATGAAAGTCAAACTCAAGTAAGTCAATTAGCCAAGGTTAGTGATGTTGATGTGTTGTGATCAAGATCGTGTCATTTGATACACACAAACACACACAAAAAAAACGCTAAGATCAATTACCCTCTTGATCAACTTTAAAGGTCACTGCTGTGATATCGATATCAAATACCATGGTTTGCAACTGAGAAAAATCTATTGATTTCACTTTACTCCTTCTTTACATTCTAGTTCAGTCACGCATTTCCATAATCAATCTACTAAATAACAAATAAGACTAACTATCCATTTATAGTTTTAGTACCTTCCAATATAACAGAGTTCTCTCTCTAAAAATTAAATTTGTAATCGCTGATCTTCATCATAATAATTCATCCATTTAATTCAAATACGCTTCTTTATAACAGATCAAGTAAATCTAAGGCTCGTCAATCAATCAGAGTAAAAGATTATAGAGATTAGTTAGGGACTTAACCACTGACTGTGTGAAAGATAAATAAAATTGTCTGCACCTTAGGTTCACCCAAGCACGATTTTGATAATCCTACTGATACCTACGGACAGAAGCGGAACAACCCACAAAATATATGCAGGAGCAGAGAGGATTTGTAAATATGAATTAGAATTTTGGAGTAAAAGGGTTTGCACAGGTTTCATTAACTTAATTCGTTGACCACGCCCACCAAAAAAGCATATTGCGATGAATTTCTCCAATGAATCGATATCACCTAGAGAGGAAAACCACTGCATTATAGATATTTTTCAACTTTGTATGCACGAAGTATGAGTGTCCAACAGATATGTGATACTAATATGGCATGTCTAAGCAATAATTCTCTACATCCAACATCTATTTATGGGCAAAGACAAAGTCGTGCATTCGCATAATCTCGTATTGTACTACTACCACCACTACGAGTATGTAAATAAATGTAATTGTAAATGGACAAATTGGACTAAGAAAGGCATCTTCTTCGTGCCTTTTCTTAACTGATTTACTGCCTGCTGGTTACTTATGATGATAGTGTTGGTGTCAATGTTAAAAGCTTATAAGAATGAAGACGATCCCAAAAAACGAACCAAACAATGAAATATAATAATATGACATCAACTTATACAAGATCGTGCATCATATAACCTAAAAATACTTTTCATGAGTATAATTTTTAGAGACATTAGACTCGACCTACAGTTTACCTAATTTTGGCCAAACAGCAATTTGACGGCATCCGGTTGGGAACTATATAATATAATTTGTAAAAGCTAAATTATCATCTTATCATCACCACTACAACTATTACCACCATTAATGCCAGCAGGAGATATATTATGCCATAAACTTCATCACGGCAAAAAATAATATTTTTGTACGAATTGTACCCAAGCTTGTGTATGTTGTACCACTAATGAGTGCAAATTTTTACTAGGCTTTTAAGTGTTTTGTGCAAAAACGTATGTATGCCCACTTCCTTCCTCAACTCAATAAATGCTTTTTAACACAACAATAATAATACTAACTCTTAAAATGTTTAACCGCCATTAAATGTTGTAACATTAATACTACTCAAAAAGCTAAAAAATATATAATTTGTAGTTTGTGTAAAATTATAAAAGTTACAAATGACGAAAGTGGACTCATCCTATGTTTTAGTCAAGCCTAGAAACAAAATCTATCTTTAAACTACCAAAAGTAACAAACCCAACTACTTACATATTATTAAGCCCATTCCTCACTAAAGTAAACTAATCTCAAATAGAATGAGAAAAATTATCTCGGCTATTAACTTAACTCTCTCTCTCTCCTTTTTTCTTACTTTAAATCTTTCTTTGAATCTTATCATTGAATACAGTATGCATCCACCCATCAACAGAATCACGTCATACATCCATGCCAAAGACGATGATGAGCTAATAATAATAATAATAATAATAATAATAATAATACGTAATATTCATGCTCACGAATGCACTGTCATTATTTATATGCCGTGTGCTCTCATTCTTATTTCTTTTGCTTTGGTTAAAATAAAAAAAATGTATTTTAGAAATCGAAGGGGAAGGAAAAAACTGAGAATCTTTTAAACAGTGTTAAGTCCCAGACCGATAATTCATACATTGAATTTAAACACATAATACATTTTGTATTTTAGGCAACGATGCATACTTATACCATGATATAAACAATATCCAGGCATTTTATTTGATACCTTTTTCGGATTAAATAAGTATCTCAAAAATCTCAATGGAACAATAATTATTCAGTACGTGTATGAACAACAAACAATTTTGTATTCATAATATTGTGATAAAACGTCAAGCGGATATTCAGCATGATATTCAGCATGATGATCCAATAATTTAGAATGAATAGAGGGCAAAAGGTGATGATGTAATTTGGAACAACTCACTCAGAATGAGAATGCACTACATATTTTTAATCCATTCACATTAATTCACCACAACATGATCATGATGATGATGATGAAAGGAAGACAAACAGACTAAGCTGTCATTCATATTGAGGAAGGAAACACATGTTTAGTGTTTGTCATTTTTCATGCCGATTTCAAACATGTATTATTATTATTATTATGCATAAATCTTATTCAACTCTCTTGTTGTCAAAATTAATATCATCGCGTTGTACATCTCTATCATCCTCGTGTTTATACATTAATACAATCCTTTTCCCTTTCTTCTTCACCCGACTCTCTCCCTTTCTTTTTAACAAATACGGTTTCATTTTCGACCATTCTGCAATGCTCGAGTAGCTTAACATTAACACTAAAAAAAATAATTACCTACTTTTTTCTACCAAGCGGTTTTACATTTTATGGCAAGGCAAAAAACGAAACCTTTCTCGTAAATCTTGTTTCACAAATATGCTAACGTTTTGGTTAGATCAATACGTTTGGGATTGTTATATTTTAAAAAAATTACGCGAAATACTTTCGGTCTGAGATTTATGGAGGCTTTATTGTCCTAAATGTTTTGTTGTTCAGATAATTCATAAACCCATCTTGTAAGCACATTGCGATAAGCTACCACATGTTTTGTGGCATTGGAATCATCAAGTCAATTCAATTCAATATGATCCATCAACAGAGATAATAGAATTTTACCACATATGCTAAACACAATGCTTGGTGTTGAAGTTAACACTATGCATACTTTTATCTTGCTTACGTAATACTAACCATTAACCAACGATAAACAAGAAACCAAGAACCAAGGTTTTGTATTAAAAAATGTAGTAATACTTATCAAGAATATTATTGCCAATGTGATATGAATGACTCATACATGCTAATTTAACGCTCACTTTTCATTTTATATCTATGCAAATTAGAAATTCCATAATACGAAACCAAATTTACATTTGAACTGGATAGTGAAGTGACGTATTTTCGTTAGTTAAATGAAGCTGGGATCACCTTACTATGCTATTATTTATATTATTATTCTGCTAGGAAAGAAAAGCTAAATAGTCAGCCTCATTATATTTTATTGTACAAAATGCATACTAAAATTATCCAATATCTGTGAAGCAAACTGGATTGATAAATTGTGTAAGACTAGCTGATTTACAAATTACAAGTAGCTTATTATGAGTCTCATAAGCTTCGTAATGGTAATGATGTGTATCCATACTTCCAACGAGCGATTCATTGGATATATGAAGCACTTGAAGTATGTATTTAACTAATTTAACTAGACTTATGCTTACTAATGTTTATACATTTACTGTCAGAAATAGTCCCACCACTTAGATATCCCATCAGGTTGATTTAGTAACTATATATTTTAACGCCAACCGACCCTATTATAAAGTATGATAGACAAATGCGTCGAATTTAGTGAAATATTTTAATATTTAAATACTTTTCCCTGTTTGTTGTTTGCCCCTATCGCATCGGCTATTTTTTTGGCAGATGCTGACAGGATTCGGATCCCAACTCAGCCTGTCGAAAAACAAATTAGGTACTTAGGTAAAGAGGAGTGAAGGTTGTGACAGCAGCGGGGGCAAATCCGATACACCTTTCAATTACATCCGAAGTTGATTACTTTGGTTAAAAAACTTTTGCTACTGCCTCCTAAGCTGACATACTACATTTGTAATGGAAAGCTTTAGTGATGAAAACATAATTAAGACTTGTGAGACTTTGATGATTTCCACTTAAATCCGCATAAGAGCAGATTAAATATAGTAATCGGATTATTTATTTTAATTAATTTATAACAATCCATTTAATAATAATTAATTACCAAGAGAGAATCTCTTATCCTAATAATTGAATAATTAATATCCTAGTAATGAATGGAAATGAAAGGCTTCATTAAAATTAATTTCATCCTTACTTGATTACGAAGTAAAAGCAAATGATAAATTTAGCATGGTATAAAAAGCTTCAGTTGAAGTTGACTAAGATTGAATTTATTAGAAATTAAATTATACATTCGTTCTTGGTTGTAACAACTTGGTACTCTAAAGCCTCCTATACTATACATCCCATCATTATTATAATGTGATGGTATAAACCGCAAGTAAGAGAGAGAGAGTCTTGCACACCGCAACAAGCCAAATGTCAGGTTTTCAAAAGCCCCCATGATATGATACACAATAAACATGACTTATATGTATTAAAGCATTTTTGCAAGGGAGTAACTGCAAAAAAAATAGCTGCAGTAGTATATAATTGTAAAACACTTGTTACTTGTAGAATTTTTTAATGATGCCAGAATGCACTCTTGAATGCTCTGTATAATTTGCCATTTTGCACACACACACAAATGCATTAAAAAAGTTTTAAGAAAAATGTCATGAATGCGCTTAAAAATCAGGTAGTGAGGTAGTTTTTGTACAAGTAGCAAAAAGACAAGAATTAGGATATGTTTGTTAGTATGAATTAATAAAAAAATAATTGAATAAATAAAATTAAACAGATTTTTTGTGTTAAATAAGTTTTTTACCCGTAGAAGCAGCTTGTTCAAGCTCAGTATCATCAAACTCCAGATTAGGTTCGTAATCGTGGTAATCAGATAGACTAGGGTAAGGATCCTCATTATCCCCGTAGACTGCGGATGCTGCAGATTGTAGAGGTCAGGTAGTACGTAGCAGTGACAGTAATATGTAGGTAGGTAGGTCAGGATTCCCAATTAAGGATTTAATTGATAGGAGACAGAAATTAAGATGGATGGATTATTGAGGGGATGACAACGAAATCGATTGAGGAGGGTATTATTGACAGATGATAAATCAAAGATAAAAATTATTTTAGGATAGGTGTGTGAGGTTTGGGTTTCAATCAATTCAAGTATATAAAGTTAGGTTATCGGATGGTTTGATCAGCAGAGGCATATCAAATTTGGTGAATGGAAGATACGATACGATACGATACACCGGGTCCGAAGGTAGAGAGAAATCCGTCCACGATAAACAAAATGACAAAAACAATGAATCCACATTTTATATTATACCAACAATCACAATGACTCACAACAAAACTATAATTTGTGCTGTGCAACTACAATTTACTACAACTACTACTTTCAAGGTACGGACAAATTTACAACAAAAAAAAGCTCTTCACCATTAAAAAAACTACATTTTAACTTGAACAGTTCCCCGATTTACAAAGTAAAAACTACATAAAATTCTACATGGTTGAAGGTAAACCCAGTCAAAAACTTTCAAGCCCCAAAATAAAACAAAGATAATGTTTACAAAACTTAGAACAACACGAACCAAAGAATAAATATTCAATATGTACAGCAATGAAAAAATCTTCCAAAACTTTATTTTCCACAAGACTAGGTTTAAAGTATTGTACCCACAAAAAAACAAGGTTTTCAAGGTAGGAAATTTCCCAAAATCACCATAAGAATAGAGTAAATGAGAAAGCAAAGTAAAAGTAAGTAAGGGAAATTTATTTGCAAAGAACTTGAAGAATGAAATTAATATGTACAAAAAATAACAAATTTCCAGGATGGACATATTTTTTTTAGTTTTAAGCCATTATGTTATTCATGGAGAATGACTTGGTGCATTAAAAATGATTTTGAAATTATGAATGCTCAAATATACTGCAAATGTAAACGAGGTAAAAAGTAAAAATAAACGAATGAGAGTGGTATTGTAATTAATAGGTATGTACAATAGTTGGTGATACCACAACCTGTTGCAGATATATTTGATACAAGAAAATCCATAGCTTTTTTTATTTTTGAAGAAACGAAGATTATTTGAAATAAAAATAGGTATGTATTATGTACAAAAGTACCAATTTCTAATAAATGCTACCAATATGATTACGTGCAGGACCAAATAATAAACTAAAAAGTGAGGAAATAATTTGATTGAAAGGGTTAGAAAATTAGAAATGTTTATTCTTACCGTGATGTGCTATTCCAAAATACTTGACAGGAGATCCACCAGCCACAGGGCTAAATGAATGTTTTTGAGTCGGTGTTTTTGAATTTGTATTTGTTTCTACACCCACTTCCATTTTGATGAATATGCTGCAACCAAATCAATAAAACAATTCATGTTATTAGCTTAATTTTATTACAAAACTGTACAGTTGTATCAGAACTTGTTGTTTTTGACGTTTTTGAATATTTTCGTTTCGTGAACAGGTGGAATTACATCAGGAGTTTGTTCAACATTTATTTCGTTGAATAAGCTGATTAAGTATCTTCTCACCTTCTATTAACTTACGTCTAAATTTCAATAATACACACCTAACACAGCTATTATCTGATCTTAATACCTCTGACGATTAAACTGAAATGTTACTTTTGCTGATGAAATATTTGAACTTTAAAATATAACTACAACTTCTGTCTAGCAGATGAGTCATGACATGAGTGTTTTTGATGTTCGTTTGTAGTTTGAAAAGTAACTTCAGAGATAAATACTCAAGTAGTATATCTTTCTATACAATTCACAACACTACTGGTACAGAATATTTCTTCCCCTATTGTTTAAATTCAACATCATCTGAATATGAAGTATTTGTCTATTCCATATAATAAAAACACGAGTGGATTCACTGGATGATAGCTGGCTCAAGTTCTTAACGTTATCTTCCATCAATCCTAATTTATATGCACATAAAACTTCTTACGCTTGAAGTTAGAATTGAAGTCAAATGAGATTCATTATTTTTATTCAAAAACAATCTTAAGTTGGATCTCTTATTCCAGCGTGAGTATAACTTTTCAGGGAAATGAATGGAAATTTTTTTCCAAGTGTCTTAATATTGCACCTAACAATGAAAAATGGAATTTAAAATTTAAATTAAATCCTTCACACACACACATACACGACACTCTTCAGTTAAGTAATCTCTTAACACCTGCCAGTCAGATAGAATATCCTAACTCTACGTAAGCAAGTACACTGACTGATTACCTTTTCATCAATCCAAAGTTATTTTTCATTGATTTTATAACTGAGCTAGCTTGTTCTAACAAGTCGTTCTTTTAACCACCACGCTTGTGTACCAACTACTTTAACTAATGCATTATTTAGAGACTTCTAAATTGAAGGTGTCATTAGGCTATTACGTAGTGTTTTATTATTACTGAATTTAAATCCAAGAAGCAAGAAGAAAAACTATGTACACAGACAGACAGACTGTATCATTTTTCTTTATCTTGACTTCCATTCATGAAGAATGCATGCATGCATAAAATCCTACTTTATACACACCATAATAATAATATTATTATTATTATTATTATTATTATTTAGTACCAACTACCAACCATCAGCATTATTAACTGTAGGCAAAATGTAATATAGGTAAGAGTCAGCAGTCAGCAGTTTATAATGTATTCAGCTTTAAGATCATTAAGATTTTTACATTTAACCTACGAGTAGCGAGTTGAGCTTAACCTTGGACAACGGAAGTTATTTCATTATTATATTATTACGGAACCCATTAGATTTTAATGGTAAATTCCTTCGTGAAATTGAATGAATGTGTAATTTACTTATTACTATGCATTGTAGTTCAAATTCATCTAATAACATTTTGTATTACTGTGAAGGATTTTTTGGGATTTTTACAGAAAATAACAATATAAACAATACTCCTCTGATTTATGAAACTGCAATTAATTGTTTGCTTACATTTATTTGATTATATTATAGCTTTGCTGTTCCACTCATTGGAAGCTGTAATTCTTCCATTATTAGTCAACTAAATCTTTTATATTCACGTTACTTCATTAACAGTTAGTCCCAAATACCAAGCGTACATCATCATCTTTGTAATCACAGGTGTTGAAATTCCCAATTTAGACAAAATCCCGTGGAAAAGAATGTATTGAAATATTAAAATTTACTAAAATCCCATTACCTTCCCTATCAAATCGATTATCGAATGATGAAAAAGCAGGCTTCTGACTTCTATTATTATTGTTTAATTTGAAACTAGTATTACAACTTTACAAATTTTTTCAAGTTAAGTCTCAAATTTTGCGAATTTTGCAGTAAAAAGGTTTTTAGCTGAGTAGACTCTGGTTTGAAGTTATGTTTAAATTAAAAATTTGCTTCTGTCTATCAGTTTGTTCCATGAATTGCAAATTGCAAATGTATTAGTGAAATTATGACATTATACTAAAGAATCATTTAAGAATTTTTTAGGTAAAAAGCCTAAGCTGTATTATTAAAAAAGTTTTGAAGTACTGATTGCCAAAATAACAGGGATATTTTTAGTTCGAGCGGTCAATAGATAATTATGGGGATAATTTTAATTTATTTTTTTATATCGGAATTCTACCACTAAAAACGGTTAACCTGAGAGCATTAAAAGTAGGTAATTAGAAATAAAGAATTTTGGGCCTCATGTTGCATCCAAAAATGCAAATAAAACCATTCTTATTCTACAATGACATTGTTGTGGATTATTAATAGTGTATTCCTAAAAATTACCTAGGCCATGTTTTATGAATTCTACAGCTTCCTAAATGTTAAAAGTTCACATGTACCTGTTATTCCTCATGATTCGTTATAAATAAACAAAATATACCTATTTTGGAAACAGTTTTCTTCGTAGAATTTACTACATTTTGTAACTGCAGTTAACAAATATTCATGAGTTGTCAATAATGAATAATAGATGATGAATAGTTGAACAGACTCTTTCATATACTATCCGGTGGGAAATGTCAAGGCTGAGCTTCTCTAATAATTTCTCACGGTTTTGGTTTCATGACATCATCAATAATAATAATAATAAGAAACTAAGCTTTTCCCTGTTATTTTAGACTAGTCTTATAACAATATATATTTGGCCTAATATATTTGCTAACATTTCGAAGAAGCTACCCTTCAGCCTTCACCTTAAAGCGTTTTAGAAAGCGAAGGTGGAATTGTATGATTGATGCATGATGCTGGAATGAGTGTACTAACACTAAGGTTAAAAAAATGTTTAAATATGGCGTTATATGGAATAAATGATGACAGTGACAGTTCATTCACGTAACAAACAATCGAAATTTGAACCATTTATTACAGAGATGACACACAAACAGAAAACATCATTCATTCATTATGTAAGTCGTGCTTAAAGACAGGAAATACATATGAAATATATATGACTCATAAGCAAAAAATGATAATATTTATAAAAAGACATTGGCAGCCGAAGCCGATACGGATACAAAGAATTGGTAATAGAAAGACTCACTTTTTGTGTATCTAGAAATCAGTAGTTCCATAATAACCGTAATCGCGAATAAAATATACAATATAATAATGGTTAAAGGGATGGAGAATGAATAATGGCTGTAATGATGGATTGAACAAATTATTAATTATGAAATTATAAAATTATTTCATATTTAGTAACTAATAATACTTTTTTTTAATCTTATCACGGTGACTGGAAGACTGGCACCAATTTGTAAACACACACAATATTTTTACAATCTATTTTGAGGTTAATCAACACTGAGAATTGAATTGAACTGATATGTTGTGAGTGATACCATTTGTCTTCCGACAGACTTCATAACGATGAAGGAAATAATATTACAAAATATAAATGAGACGATGCAATCCCTGAATAATTAAATTCTATCCAAGTAATTTAATACTTAATCATGTAAATACTAATTATGAATAGAAATAGGATAATTAAAAATAGCTTACTTTTGACTTTGGGTATTATTAAATATCCTTGATCGTTAAAGATGTAGGAAGGTCAAGAAAAGTGTGAGGTCAGATTCAGTCGAAGATCAAAAGTGTGTTGAGTTTAAAGGTTATCTCCCTTTTTTATTATCAAACAACAAACAACAAATGACTAAAAACTATTATCTCTAAAGTTCATGTTCATCTATTTCTATACGCGTGATGACGAATTATTAACAAGAATTGTCTTTGTATACACACTGACAAACTGACTTTTCAGTTTTAGCAGTACAGTCAATTCACCACAAAAAACCACTCCCAACTCCGAATCGAATTCGAAAAATACAAAATATAAACTACTACTACGGAGTTGTGATGATTATGGATTACAATCAATACCAACTTTCACAACATCAAAGATGCAGTACAAAGTAAACTTAAGAAATGTCAAATTCAACTCACAACTCAAATCTAAATTTTAAATAAAAGTATAAAAAAACACTTCACTTACTTGAACTTGAACTCTTTCAAAAACAATTCTAAGTTGTTTTTTTTCAAAATGTCATCCTATTTCAAAACTACCAAACCAACTTTAAACACTTTTAAACTGCTGACTTTGTCCCTTGGTTAATTCTTAATTATATTATAATTGTGATGGAATTGTATACAATTGCAATGAATTTTAAGTCTTTAGTCCAAACCTTAAAATTTAATTCCTTGATTTTGCACTTTGTTTCCACTTATAATTGAAAACTTTTCAAATCTTCAAAGCACACACTTTATTCACTTTTGAACATTGTTGGAATTCAAAGGGAAAGGGTCAAAGGTAGAGAACATTCAGTACTCTGTGACAAGTTGAGTCTACTTTTTGTTTGAAACTCTCCTTACTAACTGGAGAACAGAGGAGTAGAATACAAGTGTAAAGAAATGTAAATAATAAATGATAACTGAGAATTTAGCCGTTGCCCTGTCGAAGTATAGCCGACCGATCCGAACGACTAGCAAAGGAAGGATGAGAGGCAAGCAGTGGTGGTCCTTTTGCTTTACTCACTCTCACTACTACTACATTCCACTCTGATCAAAAAGCAGGTGGATATTCACACACTTACACACACACATTACAACACACTATCCATTTATACCAACTACTACTACGGACGGATGATGGGATCAAAAATTCAACTTTTTTAGCCCTAACTATACTCATAAGCTAACTAACTTTTCAATCATCCATTCCAATGTTATTTCCTTCTGACACAAAAAAGTTAAAACTTGTTTTTAAGCTTATCCAGAGTTAGAGTAGAAAACCACCACTACCAGCTCTTTTGCTACTAATCATAAATATAAGAAGAAACCAACCGCTACAACTACTATGTTGCTTCTACTTACACTATATTTTATGCTTTTTCGTCTGAAAACAACATTTGAGAGAATTCTTATGAAAACAACATTGAGTCAATGTAAAAAAGATGCTCTGCTGAGGTAAATCTGTATCTTGTGCCACTGCCACTCGCATATAGGATAAAAATCAGAAGATACTTTATACAGCTTAGCTAGAGCTTATTTGATTTAGAATTTTTTAGAATGAAGAAATCTCTCCAAAATATCAAAATAGGTTGGGGAATCCCTCTTGAGTCTTGAGCTAGGAGGGTTTAGGTTGTAAAAAAGTTTGTTAGCTGTTTGTTTTGTAGATGGTAGAAGCTGGGTTGAAATTGTGCACAGGGTTGGAGTTTAGTCCGTAGTTCTGAGACGAGGAATTTACTACGGAGGAAATGATGATAAAATACTTATCGAATTGCTACATTTTGATTTGAATCGAGAATTTGCATGGGCCATGGGCCTTGTTAGACGTTGGAATATTATTATTGGTTTTGAAATGTTTTGATCTTTGACCTGTAGTATTGTACGTGTAAGAAGATCCCTTGCAATAAGTCTTGTTTGCCTTTTATGTGACCGTATCTTCACAAATTAAATTGGTATTTAGTAGGGGCAATCTGACTCTGCATAGCATATCTCAAGTGTCATTCTGCCCCTTTGAGATTCAAACCGTTTCCAGGAGAAGTCTTCAGCCTTAATAAATTGCCATTATATGCAGACATTTTGTACAGACACGATACGATAGTATTGTTTTTCGGACTGTCCCCAGAATAACACAATCTTTCCCTAAATAACTCATCAACTTAAAGACCATTCTTGAAATATTACTTTGTCTCGTAAACCCTGCAAATACAGCTTACCGATGATGCAAAAATACACCAACAAGATGTGATTTGGCTGTTTTGTTCAATATAAATCGGTATTCACTTAACTGATAAATGTATGATTGATGAAAAAGAGAAAAAGACTACAAACATGTATATTTAAAATTGTTTGTACTAAATTACAAAGAAAATTTTTTGTAATTTCATCAAGAAAAAGTTTTTGACTAAGAATTCCTTTTAAGTTCCAACTGATCTGAAGAAGGTTACTAATTGCTACCGAGTTGGATGCCTAGGTATTTGGAAAAGCGTATGTTATTTATTTAAATACCAATTCAGACTTTTAGATTTTTTTTGTTATTTATGTGTATTAAACTAGCATGCTTAAACTTAAAATGAATTATTGAAGGCATGGATTTATACTTTTATTTAATGTTTGCTATAGCGTAAAGCGTAATCCAAAACTGCCTTTGACATTTGTCACTTTATTGCATTGCGTATTTTGGTGTTTTTGTTTGCCTAAAATCAGTTTGTTTGCAGAATTTCCTACAGCCAGCCTAATGAATTTTTATGTCAGAAAATGTCTTGTGTAGTAAAAAGTTGTGATGTAAGTAGAAGACTGCGTAAAATCCTCATCTTTTGTCAGTTGAAAATGTTAGCATTAATTTTTCAAAGACAAAATATGGGAGTGAGCTTTTCTTTGGTAATGGTTAAAATAGTGATTCATTTATTACTGTGTTTTAGGGATTTTGCAATTTAATAAAATGATGAATCCTCTTCTTCATCTCGTTTTGCTTGAAGAGCTTAATCTGCAAAAGTCTATAGATTCAACACTCAAGAAGACTCAAAACAGTCGCCGTTAGATCATTAAGAACCTTTGTCCCCTTTTGACTCTGACTGATGACTCCGGATGTTTTAGCAATTGAATTCCTCTTTCTTTATTTCTTTCCTTCTGAATTTCTTAGCTCATTCAGCCTGAAATTTAATGCAGAAAAGAAATTTAATAGCTCGTCGTTTTTCGAAGTATTCATAGTTCAACCTCGAAGGATTTATTTACCTTCTTTGTGTCACACTCTTACATGAATGAGTGACATGCTTTTGCGTGTCCGAGAAGTAAACCCAAAATCCCATAATTTTTATTTAAGAAGCTTATAGTATTTTTTTTTAATAATGCATACAAATGGGATGTGTTTTACAGGGTGATTATAAAGGTTATTGTTGCTAGAAAATATTTGTGTCCATTTTTCGAAATCTTTACTTCGCAAATACTTCACCATTTACTGACCTTACTAGAAGATATTCTTCATTTTTTATGCAATACAAATGAACGGAATTTATCACAAAACATTACATGAACAAAGGAGAGAATTCAAAATTTCGAAAAAAAATTTCATATACAAATTATTTTTCGGTTTTAAAAGACTAGGTAGCTAATCGTAGGGAATATTAAGGTTCGTATGAATGTATAAACCGTTGAATCGTTCTCACTCTCAGAAATTCGCAAGCAAAAAGAAACCATAACTTCTTTGGCCCATCTCTGCAAAAGAAACAGATCTGATTTCCATCGACGAGCTTGTAATAATTCATTTGGCAGAAAAACTCGGCAAAGAAAATCCAGCACATTTATATTCAGTCTTGTCACTTGGTTTCTACTAAAGGATTTGATGTCAGAAACATTATTTAACGTTTTTTAATGCAAAAAAGGATTGAAAGCTAAAATAGTCAAATGACACTATGATTTTATTTCAATTTGACTCTGGTTTAATCTGAACTGTCCTTAATTTTACAGAAAGATTAATGTACAATAAACCCTCTTTTTATGTAATTCTAGGCTAGTGAGCCATCACAATGCCATAACGTATATAATAATATGACGACTCTAAGCCTACGTTGAATCACTCCATTTTTTATTTTCTCAGTGAGTTACAGAAAACGAGGTGAAGGTGATGGCATTAAAAGTAAATAGGTACTTTCGTACTTTAAATATCCACACAAAAATCTACTGCAACTATAGCCCCCTAAATTCACTAAAAACTCTATATGAATTGTACATCAACGAAGAAAAAATCTGACGGACTTAAGCATTTTAAACTGACAGAAGAAGCATTGTCTGAGTCAACTCATTTTTTTTAAATTAACAGCGAAATTATGGTAATGATTTTAAATCCACGGATATACCCTTATAACAGGTATTTATCATCTTCATAATATAATGCCATCATCACGGCCCAAAAGGTTTTAAACGACGACAGAGGTTAATCCCGAATCACCCTCATTTTGCAACAACTCCCGTTCCGTTTCTCAAAACTTGGAATTTAACCATCATTATAATTACAACATAACAACCCCTAACCCCTACTGAGATGGTTTGGATAAGTATATGCCTAGTTATACCGGGTTCAGGGGTTCAAAACGAGCATTGATGTCTTCTTTAGAAGAAACCGTATTCAAATAAGGTTAATCAGTAGGTAGTAATACTATAGTATGAAATTGGTCATATGTACATGTACCTCACACAAAGGATTATTTTTTTCTGTAGGATGATTTGTTTTTAAGCGAGTAACATAAATATTACAGGGTATTTATCCAAGTTAAAGTGGGTGGTCATCCGTGTACCTGCTTAGTTAAATCATTAATATGGCATTACTGATGTAGTTGACTAAATTAGCCTTAATATTTTAATCTTGTATATAAAACGGTGCCTCTTCTAAAGATTTCTAATTAGTTGTGTGTGACTTTTCATCCGTATAGTTTCTTGGGTTTTTTGTCTCATAGTCTCATCGGAATAAGACTAATCAATTTTAAGGAAGTTAAGTTGTAAGGATGTGAACTTGAAATTGGAAACTTATTTTACCCTTCAGAGAACGCTGTCAGTGACTGGTGTAGTTGTTTTTGAATATTTTAATTGCGGATTGTCTTCACAATGGAGAGAGATCCGTCGGGTAGAATCAAATTGAAAAACAAAATGAACAGATTTCTGTGGTTTTTCGTCATAATTGAATGCGTTTTGTGGAATGTGACCCTTAGCGTAGGTATAGATAGTGGTAATGGTTACAGTAATGTTATAGTATATCGAAGTTATAATAAAAATGCCACAGAAGGGACAGGAGAAATAAGGACTATACAAGAAAATGTTGATAATTTTATTGCTAAAAATGAGACTTATAGTGGCATTGTATCAGGCAATAACTATCTGTTGAGGAATGCAACGGATGGGGATAATAAACTGATTCAGGTTCAAACGGATAATAGAAATAGGTCAGAGCTTGACTTTGGAAAAACTCGAAAAATAGAAGCTTTTGTTCCAGTTCATAAGACAACTCATCAGTTAGCAGAGAAGTTTTCCAGAGCTGGTAAGTTTTGAGTCATATACAACTAGGTAATTATGTCACAATCGCCAATCAATGAAATTGTGAAAGAAGATTACTAGTGGAGTGGATTTTGGAATTTGATACGATTGAAAGAAACAATTGTAGAAAATTGTGTCGTGCAGTGTCCTTTCTAACTCGGCTCAAGTTTCAAATGTAATACGTGCAATTGAAACTTTTCAACAGTTGACCTACATTCAAAGCAATCGATGTATTGACATTTTTAAGACATTCATCCTGTTTAGAAGAAAAGTTTCAGAGCTTCTAGGTGACCATTTAAGAGTATTAATTACTTGCTCCAATGTTTAATTACAACAGTTGAAAATTGTTAAAACCAATTAAATCTCAAATTCCTGAAATTGCATCCGTATCTAACCTCAAATCTTACAAGCTTAACCTAAAACCAAGCTATTAGGCACTACAACCATCTCTAATAAAATAAACTTCCTCAGTCATTACTTTGTTTCTTAATGTTATAATACATAGACAGACATTTAACTTTTCCCAAGACACTTGTCTTTTCGTTTTATACCCACAGATGACTTTGTATCTTGTACAAAATAAACTCCAGAACTGCAAGTTTTATGATTTTGGAATAAGATCTGGTCCTCCGTAAGTGAAGGGAGGAAAAAAACTAAAATTTATTATAAAAGCTCTTAAGTACCTTAGTAGAAATCTAACGCTATAATATGATCACATAGGTCCTTGGATGTATTACCCACTACTTGTATTATTACTAGGTCGTATTTTGGTATGTATCAATGGGGAAAGAATTGCCCAGAGATTTGGTTCGAGTAAGATTTGGATGGAGGAAGATGCGATGGGAGATTCGTAGAGGAGGAAATAATAAAATCTGAAGGATGATTGTAGACTGCATAGTTTCTTCTTTTACGACTTTCCTCCCAATTTGATCTCCTTGACTTATGGTTATTGACATTCCATCATGTTGCTTATACCAAGTTCCTACTACTACTGCTACTATCCTTATACTTTCTATCTTAAAAGCTCTCTCTGTTCGGTTTTTTTGACAGTATAGTATAGTATCAGTAGTAGCAGTTCTGATGAAGCTAAAACCAAAGAGAAAGTAGGAAGTTGAAAGTATGGCTCGACATCACATCGTACGTAATAGTAGTAATGGTTGTACCACCAGCAGCAAAACGAGCGAGTTAATAGTAAGATATATTTTAGATAGAAGTGATTACATTAGGAAGGAAATGCTTAAAAATATCGTTTATTGTACAAGGAATAGAGCCCTGATTCACAATCACAAGTTGCAAAATCACAAGGCATTCCTTTCAACTTCTTAGCATCTCTTAATACCCTTTTTTATCTCATACCGAACATCACAGGCGTATATATAGAATGGATTGGAAAAAGTGATTGACCTTTGACACTGGATCCTATACCTAAGAACATGGTAGGATTTTCGATCAAGGATTAAATTTCAGTTGCGTCTTTCAATCTTCCAATTCTAATTACAGAGACACTAGAGATATAAAACTTGGACGGAGAAAGTAATAACTGAAACTGAGCCCACACCAATGATGATGATGATAAGATATGATCTTCCTCTACGTGTGTGTGTACCTTGGTAGTTTGAGTTAATACTGTTTTATTTTTCAGTGGCTCCCTTGCTTTCGTTTTTCTCTCTGTGGACTGAAAAATGCTGGACGGCGAGTTACGACCAGGGAACTTGTTACTCCAGGTATGTCCTATCGTATCATCATATCATAATATCGTATCGTGCTATCGTGTTTCCTAACTTTCTTCCCAAATTTCCCATCAATTTTTCTTTCTCTGGAGCTACTAAGACTTTCTCCAAAGTAGATGCACATATACCATGTTGGGTCGGCCCGGGTGTTCTTTCTTTTACTACTTATTCCCACTCGTATATATTATATACCTTGTATGAGAGATGGGACTATGAAGAAGTGCTCTTGTATGAAGTACTAGTACAAGTAGGAAGGGAGGAGGAAAGGAAGACATAAAAAAATCTGAGGTTTTTACAGCATTCATTTTCAATCATGTGAGTCTCTTTGATTCATGATATGAGTGTTCTCTCCAACTACCAGTAAGGACTATACCTACGACCATCACCACTACTGCCACTACCTACTTTCACAACATTCATTCCTCAGATTCCCAAGCAAACTCGAAAATATCTTCTGCGTATTTTTTCACATTTAACATCATCTTCTTCTTTCTCTCTAGTCTTTTTATGACCTACCTTTATTATTACAAGAACATCTTTTACGACCCAATGCTTAGATAGATAGAGAAAGAGAGAGCGCGTTTTAGAATCACAGGGCTACTCATCTTCAGGACTAAACCTCACATCACACGACGGTATAATAATAATGGATATAATACAAAATATCACAACAGAGGCTTTCACATGGAAGAGAAAGCAAGGTGGCTTTCTTTTTCTATTTTTTAAGATAACTATCCATCTAGGTCGTTTATACTTGCTTAGTAGCTTGTACTACTTTTAGGACTTTTTCATAAATTTAGTGCTAGAATTAGATGAAAAGCAA
Organism: Isotoma decorata; assembly: GCA_034698605.1. NCBI lineage: Eukaryota > Metazoa > Arthropoda > Collembola > Entomobryomorpha > Isotomidae > Isotoma > Isotoma decorata. Next base: position 24,656 of record JAQGBU010000113.1, read on the forward strand.
TTGCATAAATATGAGAGGTTGCAGAAGTTTCAAAATCTGTGATAGCTGTCAGATGGACTTTGATAAAAAAAGAAAGAAGAATCTTCAATAGACTAAAAGAAAGGAAGGAAGGCGTAGCAATAAGTTGGGTTTGACAGTTAAAATAAGGATGAGTACATCTGTCGGTCTTTTTGGCTGTGTTTTGCCGACCGAGCCGACATGGACAAAAATGTCCTATTTTGATTAGACTTGACATTAAGTGGTTTCTTGGTAGAAACGAAGTAGGTTTACCTTTGACATTCATTAGGTTTGGCATACCCATTGCCCATTGTCTACAGCTAATTGGGCAAACTTTAATCCAAAATGCCATCTTTATTTTTATCCATAACCCTTGCCCTTCTTGTGTAAAATGTCATAATCAGAGTTTCTTTTAAAACAGGCACTTACTTTGTGGGCAGGATCCTTGAATTGCTTATTTTCCTCTGTAACAATAGCTCATTCTTATGATATATAATATTGCATGTAATGTTATATTGTTGTATGTTATTTCTTTCCTTATTTCTCGGGAATCAAAAAATAGGTCGGAATGCATTGCCAAAGGTGGATCTCCTCGAGGGATTTGTGCTGTAGGATTTGGAGTCTGCTGTACCTGTAAGTACCATTACTTTTATACTATAACAATATGACAAAAAGAAAAGATGGATACAAAAAATCCTCTACTTATACCATACACAAATATAATATACAACAACTGTACAGTTTTAAAAGATAAATCAAACAATTGAGAAAAGTACACATTAAATAACGAAATGCGAAGAGTATGAATAGGGTGAAATGATATTTTTCAAGAATTCATTTCTATTTCTTATTTATTTTTATTCAAAAAAGAAAGATGAGATGTAAAAGGAGTAGGAGCAAGATTATTCAGTATTTTAAATGCAAATTGCACTTTTCAATTGACTTTTTACTTTTTACTCCAGGGTTTATTTTATTATTTGAATAAAATTGGTTTCTCCGTAAAATTGAAGATGAATTTAAGAGCATATAGGGTGCATAACTTTCAGCTAGTATGAAGAGGAAATTAGATTTTTTAACAGTTGTAGTAAGACATCTTCAGTTTCAGCAGTTATGAGCAAGTGTGTACTACTAATCGTTTCACTATTCATGGTAGCATTTTCGATTTAGAAAGATAGGCAGGAACACCTACACCTTATTTGCTTTAAGGATTTTTCCTTACTTTCATTTTCGTTGAAGAGGGATTATATCTGTGTGGTAGTGACAGTAGTGTGGATACATGTGAGGTGGTGTGATACCTCACGGCATGAAAAAAAGTGATCAAATATTTGCACGTAATAAATCTATACCAACGAACCAAGGGGCTTTGGCTTTAGAAGGTTTTTTAAAAAAAGGGGAAAGTTTAAGTAAAAAAGGAGAAAAGAAAGCAAATAGATAGGTAGGGAAAAAAATCTGGTTTAGATGGGAAGATCAACCTGTAGATTTTAATAGCTTCAAAACGTCATTCACTTATTCACTCTCTGTCACTCATACATCCTTGTTATATAAGATGAAAGCTTTTCGTATGGGAATTTATTGTGTTTCGATTTCGTACGCTGAATTTAACCACTAGTGATATGATTGTCGTGATGATATAAAAAGTTAAGTACTTACCAGTTGGTAAAATTTAAAATAGTAGTGTGCATAAATTCTATATTCGAGAAGGAATTCAAGGTAGCTTCCAAGATGAGAGCAGAAAATTTGATAAAACTTACTTCATATGTATTAGAGAAATGGTGTGGCTTAATATTTAATAAAAGCTCAAAGAAGACTTATTTTGAATGCAAACTTGTTGAGAATATGATTGTTAGTAGTGAGTGATGCCTAATTAATTACGAATGATTTATGAACAATACCTTCTAGTCGCCAGTAGCACCTTGAAACTTTGCAAAATTATCAATAAAAAATTCAGGTATACAAAGGAGCTTGCAGAGAAGATTGGTATAGAAATTGTATATATATTTATATCTCTTATGCATGAATACCTTATGTTATGTACGGCTTTAAAAGGTTTATTGTAAATTCAAATTCAGAGAGTATCTCGCATTTCATCGGATTGATGGATTCCTCCACCGAATTTCCTGTGCACGTCTATAAAACCCATTTTACGTGGCTGGAAGAATAATCTTAAGTAAAAAAAGAGAAAGAAATGGCAAAGAAATAAGAATAAAAAAGAAAAAGTCTTCATCCTTCTCTCTTGAGTTTGATAAATCAGTTTTTCATTTTATGAGCTTCCCTCATTTTTATTCTGCCCGAAGTACTCTCACAGAATTTCGTATAATAAAAAATATCATTGTCGTTCAAGCAAGGTATGTTATATATAGTAAATATATGGGGATAGTAGCACGCGAATCTTCTTCTAAATTTAGTTCAAATCATATTTGGAAGTAGGAAATATGTCCACCAACTTAGTCATGAACTACCTACCTCCTACCTGATATGCCAATGGATGGAAATAAAGTTTCACCTAAATCCATAAGAAATTCGGGTAATTCTTGCAACTGGATTTATTTATGATTGACAACAATTGGTACAAATGTAAAGCCTTTGGCTATTGGTACATAATTCTAGGGAAAAAGCTTGCATGCTAAACCCTTTTGATGAAATAATTATACATTGCAGAATGTAAATTTGTAAAGCTGGTGTTGGATTTTAATAATGAATTTGAATGAATATTTTAAAATGTTCAATTTGTTTCTAGTTGCGTATTCATGCGACACGGTGACAGGCCTCAATCGAACGTATTTTGTAAATCCGGAGTTTCCTAATTCAGTTATGGTGAATGGACAAGCAAAATGCAAACATACTATTATTAAGGTACGGGCTTTTACTTTATGTAACAAAGCTTTCTCTTTTTTCATACCGTAAATAGTGAATAAGAATCACGTAGGATGTCAATTTTCCAAACTTCGAATTGCCTATTTTGAAACGGTGACATAATTAATTCAAGAGAGCGGGCGTCTTTTAGGGGATCCTATACATCATTTACGGTAAAGTATATGTTATGCTGATGCCGACTCTATTGTTTGTGAATGCTTTTTCCTGAATACAAACGTAATTAAAAGTAACACACACAACAGTGTCAAAGCTAATAATGAAAATGAATTTATTTGTTGGGAAAACAATAGCTGGACGGTGTGTGCCAATTACGCCTGGACTTTGAACGCTTTTACCTGGAACCCCCAAACGTCAATGATGGTCTATGCTGGAATGACATGTTTTATGTTGAAGGAATTGACTACAAACTCCCACCCCTTTGTGGAGACCTTTCTCGTCATCATGGTAAATGCACGTTTTTCTTTCTTTTTTATACAAAAGTAGGGAGCTTCTACCCCCCAAACCTTTTATAATAAAAACTAATAGACAGTTTGTGATTTCAAGTATGGCCGATTTCGGTCAGTTTTTCGTCACTCATGAAAACGTCATATTATGGTCCATCGGTTGACACGGGTGGATTTCCCATTACAAGGGTAGTGCTTGTACTAAAAAATACAAATATTCTGTAATAAATTATAATTATTTTTATTATAAGGGTTACACTCAACGCAGAATTACGGAGATCCTTACGTTTTGATTTCGCTACCTGCCTAATATAAATTTGTTACATAAAATCTAAAATTCTTTTAAGGTTTGAATACCCTCTTTGGCCCAATTGTGCTGTACATATTTGCTAACTCTCTCCCCCCTATAATCTGGCATTAAGATACCCTCATTTTTATAACTATTCCCTTTCATCTTGTACTTCTACCTTTCAGATGGAAAAAGACAGGCAATCACTTTCCGTGAAGAAAACGAATTATCATGCTCAATGAAAGAATGCAAGCTCAGCTAGTTGAAATTTTTCCTTTTATTCAATCTTGCTGAATCTTGCATTATGTATTTGCAGTGTTGTATTATGAATGAATTGGAAGATGTATTTTGTTGCTTACCTTAATATTACTAGTAGGTAGATACATCCGCTTGTGTTCATTTGATAAAAAATTATGAATGCATTTACTTATAACTTATATCACAAAGTTCACTTCTAGATTTTTTTTTGTCATACGAATTCTTACTGGATAGATTAGTTTGGCTTTGCTTTTTTTAGCCAACGCTCATACAATTTTCTAAAGAAAGGGAAAGAGTTTTCCCAAATTGAATAATCTCCCTAACATTTTCCTTACTTTGTCACGGTTCATACATAAAAGATTGAATCAAGATCTTGTTTCGGTAGCGTTTTTGCTACATGATGGGTTGCTACAACCTTTTGCGTGATTGCATCCTAATGACACAAATACAATAATAGTGAAAGGATATAATGGATAGGAAAATTTGAGTTTGCTTACCTGAATGCAACAACAAAGGGGTAGAAGAGTTAAGGAAGTTACTTGCTTGGTGATTGCTTGTTAACGTATTTTCATGTTCAGGGGTCTTAGGCTTAAATTGATTGATAGATGAGTAGGTATAACGAATTACTTTAGTGATTGTTTTTTATAGTTTGAAATAGAGGTGATATAGGTAAATTTTACTTCTTTGGTCATGGAATGTCCAAAGGTTCTACTATTAAAGGTAATAACATTTGCATGCTGCGTAGCAAATGTTAAATGCATTTACTGCAAACTGCTGCCTGGGTTTAAATCGGAGACAATTCAGCCAAGATATGACTTGGTTTGAGTTAAGGAAGCTAGAGGGTTTTAAAATTAGAAATAAAAATACATCCCTTAGTACAGCCCACCTTTTAATATCACAATATATATTCCTTTATAACCCGAGTGGATTCAACCTTCAGCTAGGATTATCCTTATTGGTATTATCACAGTACCAATCTCTTATATGATGAAAGTTTACAATAGAAAAATACCTAGGGTAGCTTTCTTATAGAGTGTGTGGGTGTTATTGGAATTAGACACACAGGCACACACACACAGGACGCACAATGCATTGGGAGTCAATACAGTTAGAAAGCATGGACTAGGGGAAAGCAATTGGCTTTCTCCCTCTCGCTCTTTTTAAGCCACACGAAAAATATTAAATCTTTTGTCTGCTCCTTCCTTCCTTTCTCCCTTGGTTTTCTCTTATCAACTATTGTGTTCCTAGAATTGAATTGAATTTAGGGAATTTTTGTTATAAAAGCCAAACCGTTCCAGTGGGATACGATGATCTAGATGGTTATAATTATAGATACTTTAATATATATTATTCCTTGGTATTTTCGGACTATCGATCCATGCATCCTTATTGGCTTCATTTTTATATGTATAAATATATATTAAATCATCTCCTTTCCCTGCTTGCTTTATCTCCTTCAGATTACATTCTTCGGTCAAAATTGAAAATTAAGTTGAAAGAAAGATGACCAGTTTGTTAATTTAGGCAAGGAACAAAGTAAATGGAAGGTTTGTCTGGTTTTTAGATTCATATCTTAGCTTGACAACATGTCTCAGCGAATGAAAGCTTAATCCATTTAGAATATTTGGAAATTGGCATTGTATATATCATCTTTCGAAGAAAATAAGATCTCTTTATGTCCATGCATGAGTTGATTAGCTTCTTTGGCTTTTCTAGTTCACTGAGGACAGAGTAATTTGATCAAATGACATTTAGCCAAGTAATAATATCCAATAAATAAATAAAAAGGATGCGAATGGAATTACTAGTTCCTAAAGGCTAACGATGAAACCAGTCAACCGGAGTTTAATGTGATGAACATGATATCGTATCTTATCTATATTGATAATCGATACCACGTATCACATCACACACACACGTCATTGTATAATGTACAATATTAGATATTACATATTGATGGGGTTTTTTTCTTCTCCACAGTATATTTACCCGTTGGATTTGGCCCGGAAGTGTCTTTCTTCATCACATTAAATTCAGGAAGTCCTCTGAGACGTTGGAAGATCCGAACGACCAAGATCAGATGCTCGTCTCAACTCATGGGTACGTGTAACTGTACTAGTTTCAGTGTTATTTATCATGATCATTCTCCACAGTACGAATGGAATGAATGGTTGGATTAGAAATCCCAAAATAAATAATGTGTAATACAGATGCCCCGAATGATGACCACGGTTACAGTTTCTCTCATAAAATAAATAAATCTTCATGATTATTGCGTAACGTGGGGGTATGTGTGAGTATGTTTGCGTGGGTGTGTTAGTTAAGCCTAGTCCAAACCACCAGTCGTTGTTTCCCATTGTTGATCCCTAAAACATTTTGAAAATAGATTGACTCGAAGCCTTCAATCCGCTTCAACGACGAGCAGTATTGTAACCTAAGTAGACAGTAGAGAGAGAAATAAGGTAGAAAAGCGTTATAAATATTTTCTAGCATAGAGAGCTAAAGCTCAGAAGGGATGTCGATTAAGCCTGGATTCGCAGAATATTGCGATTGCAAACCAATATCACTCCTAATATACAAGGTTATACAAAATACATTTGCCACACTTCTACCATTTTATGTACATAGTAAGATAATGCTACTTTTACTTTGTTTTTCTCGACAGTAGTAGTAATAGTTCAGTAAGAGTAGGTATGAAAGCGATGGTTTTGGTTCCGAATCAGGATCTCACTTCAGAATGGAATCCCAGTGGGGTGAGATTTATAAAAGTGAAGTAGATTTGAGACATAATATCAATATGGGCTTTCTATGTTCCAAGTGAAAGTAAAGCCAAAGCCAATGGGATATCCTGTCAAGTCACGTTAGTTTACTATCCCCCATCACTTTTCCTCTGGTACAACCGTACAAGTCACTAGTAGTTTACTAAAGTACAACTACAAAATAATACTACTCTGGTGCGAAGGACTTGTAGGTACCATATTTATTTAGACTCGAGTACCTACCTAAATATTTAGGACAGGAGAGTCCCTTTCACAAGGTTATGTCCCTACTGCGAAGTAAGCAACGGATGAAAACAGACAATAAAAATATCATGTAACATACATAGATGGACTTTTCTCCTGGAGAAACATCCGATCTAGTCATTTTGGCGAAATAGAGAAAGAAAGAGGTGCACAATGGACATGTAATAAGGATGTTTCAGATACATTCTTAACGGAGGTGGTAATATATTGGTGGTAGCATCCCATCACCTATAGGATATACCTGGCTAGATTGGTTGGTATTCCACTTGGGAAATATATTATTTTCGAAAGAGATTTTCTCAACATGGACCAGGATTGATAGAGAGTTGAGAGAGATAGAGATTATATATGAATTTACAGTATAGAGGATGAAAGAATCCCAAGTTTTTAAGCTTTATCTTTCTGCTTGGATTTTATTACTACAGCGCCTGGAGGTTGCCTTCAATATCGCCAAGGTGTTGCGGGTCGGGTCACAAGTTTTAATTACTTGGATGGGGAGCAATCAAATATAAATCAGCTCAATTATGGGATATGTGTTCGTAGAGAGAAAGGATTTTGTGCGATTCAGGTAAGATATCAAATAAAAATCTTGTTTTTTTTTGCCTTTTCTGTTATGAGATAAATTCTTTCCTTTAGAACAAAATTCTTCCGCTAACTACTTCATATATATGAGAGTAATAATAATGTATGATATTACTTGGAACGATAATATAATTTAATATGTATGTCCCAGAATCTTTAATAATAATAGATAGCTTGCATTACATTAAATTACATGTTATTATAAGACTAAAGGGGAAAGATATTTCATTTCCTTTGGGAGAATTAATTGTCTTGAAAGTATATATTATAGTTGACGTGGCTTTTAGTCTGTGAAGCTATGCCTGAAATAATATATCTAAAGATATACAAGCTCTTAAGAACATTGTATCCCTGATGGGTAAAAGTATTTCATGAATCCTTTTATGAGACATTCTGACCGGTTTATGTGCATTAAGGGTAGAGAGGAATCTGTGTGTCCTTTTTTATAAAAGGCTCACATATGGTCATCCATACAGATGACTATTATAGGAATTACCAAAAAATAAAATTCACCGTTAACCCCATCCCATCATCCTTTATTCAATTTTATTACAAACTGAATCATTTAGATTTCTCAAAACGCCCGTTTTTACAAGTACGGACGTAAGGTAAGTAAGGTACAGAAGGAGTGGGTGCACGAATTTTGCAAATCTCTGCCTACTACTACTGCCTACTCTCTAGAACTGTAAAAATGTATAAGCCAATGCGATTTTTGGTTTTTCAAAGTCAGATCAATCTTTGCGATTTCTTTTGCCCCTTTTGCTTTCCAAGAGTCCAGTGTTTTTTCGGAGAAGAGTTTGAGTGAAAAAATGCAATCTGCAGAGATGAATTCTATTCGAAGTATCTAATGTCAGCGAGGACTGCACTTTAGTCGTTTAAGGGGGATTTTTTCTAGGAATTTTTTAAACTTATTAACGTTCAGTAGTTTTTGAGCTCATAGAATGCCTCAAACGTATGTATGTACATGCAGAGTTTTCTTCGCTTATATTATAGTGATGTTTGTTTGCATGCATGAATATATGAAACTATGGGTAGCCATTTGTGTGTGACATTTTCAATTATTTCTTGTCTCAGCTCCTTTCCGTTCCAAGAAAACAGGGTTTGCCATTCCTAAGTGATGGGATAGTTTTATAAAATCTTTAGCGTAATACTAGAAATTCCTCAGCCTATCCCTATGCAACGGCATTTATGCTAGGAAACGTGTTCGAAGTTCGGTTCTAAGACTCTTATACACTTGTGATGGAACTATAATATGAAATAGAAATTGCTCGACTTTTCGTGCAAAGTTTCCGTAGACTAAACAAACTAACTTGAAAATGGAATTGAAAGTACTGAAGCTTATCAAGTGTAAAACTACTTTCAAAGCAATGATAAACAGGTGTGAATTGTGTTTGATTGTTTCAGTGGTCCAAGTGCAACCACCGTAGAAAGCGGGACACAATTGGCAATTTTAGTTCTGAATCTGATCCATTTTCTGGCGGAAATTCAGCTCAGATACTTGAAAGAAAGTATTCAGAATCTGACACAGAACGAATGACTAGGAATCGTTCTATTAATCAAGATCATGATAATCTGGAAAGAAATCAGGTGCACAAGTTCAGAAAGAGAGTTACACGACTATCTTTACCTTCGTCACAGCCGTCAGAAGCTGGAAGCGATTCTGTTATTCAATCCACCACTACCACTCCTACTGAAAAAAAGAGAAGTTTCAAATGTCCTGAAGGAAACTTTACAAACCTGGACCAATTGTCAGCACTCTTTATTGGTAGTAATGGGACATCTGAAAATGGATCTTTACTGACCGATAATCTCTCTTCGGTCCCGTCTGCTCCATCCCTTATCGAACTTACCTCTTGCCTTATGACCAAAACTGCAAGATCAGAGGAGAGAAGTACAAAGAGCCTTTGGAGTGATTCATGGAAACCCATTATTTCAAATCACCAGGAGGTAGATAGGCAGCAAACAGAGGTAAATCTAGATCGAGGGGATACTTCCATCGGTTTGCTTAACCTGGTGGAAAAGCCAAGGTCTTCTTCGTCAACAAAAGAAGCTACGATATTTCTCAGAAAATCCCACCTTACTCAAATTAGACCCAAGTCTGGTGTTTCATTAAAGCGTAAAGCCACTAGTAATTCCAGTTTTAGTGAAAGTCTCAAGAAACATAAACCTGTAACAACGACGATGACACCTCCAGTCTTCCCTCCAAGATACAAGGGCGTTGAGACAAACTCTAAAACTGTACTTACATATCATAAAACGAACCTTCCCTTGTCAGATTTGTCAAATCCTGTGAAGCTTAAAACAAAGCCTGTCGCTACAGGCATTGTACGAGTATCTTCCAAGCCATCCAAGGTCATCGGGATTAAATCAAAGTTAAAGCCTTCAAAGCCTTCGTTGGTGAGTAAGGCTAAGCCTAAGCCATTAGTTGGAAACAAAATCAAAGGAAGACCAAGCAAATTGAAAGCGAAACCAGGGAAAAAGCCATTTGGGAAACCGGTGAAAGTTTCAAAATACAAACCCAAGCCGACCAAGATACATAGACCAAAAAAGAGAAAAAACGGGTGTAAAAAGGTCATTCCATTTCCTTTCCCTGTTGTTCTCCCATTTCCATTTGGAGGTGGAGGTGGTGGTGGTGGAGGAGGAGGGGGAGGGGGAGGTGGAGGTGGAGATGAAGGTGCGTAATTTTTTTTACTTAGCTTTGCCTCTTCAAATATTCAATTATCTTGCTACCTTGAGTTCGGGCAGAAAGAACATTGCTAAAGGAGGTCATAAACACCCTCCTAACAACGAAAAAGCATCAACTTCTCTACAAGAATTCAGTACAAAAAAAATAAGGATTTCCATTTTTAATTTTGTTTTCTAGGTGAAGAAGGATGGGGCTGGTCTGGTAGCCCTGAAAAGGTCATATGTAAGTGAAACTTGAAGTACTACACAGTCATAATAAAATACCCTATATTAATATCAGGAAAGTAGAGCTATGCGAGGTTTGTTGCAAAACATCCATAAGTAAATATGACAAGAACTCTCTGTCCAGATGTGATAAAGTCGTAAAATAAACTTTCACTTGATTATTACGAGAAGCATCATGAAGTTGAGATAATAAATGATTTATGAATTTCTCTCTCTTTCTCTTTTATATAGCTTCTGTTGAGCCATATCTGATTCGAGTGGTGACAGACGATGAAAGGGAGGATGGACTTGCTTCTATTTGCTTGGATTGGGAACAAATTCCTTGTGATATGTGGCATCACCAGCCACCACCACCACCACTCGCTTCTCATTTTAGTCATGAATTTTAATTACACACACACCAACCAGTTATTTCATAAAAGGATCTGTTTTATATTAATTTATTCTATGTTGTTAATTGTATTGTTATGCTATATTATTCCAATCATTAAGTGTCAAAGTATGATTGAAATTAAAGGCTTTTAAGTATGACGACTTTTTCCCTTGTACTATTTTACTTTCTCCTTTACAGTCATTCAAAGGACGTGGAGATTGAATAACAAAAATAATTGTCAAACTTTGAACTGAACTTAAACCGAACTTCATGACTAATAGTTTCTCACCTTACATCAAAAACAATAGCTCAAGCCTATCTGTCAAAATTCAAAATTCTCTTTCATAAAAGTAGTAGTCACATTTCATCCAACCTTTTCCTTGAATTCCCTGCCTTTGAAATTTCCTGTGTACCTTCCAGAGATCACTATGAGCCTGCCTTTGGTCCTGTTGAACATGAACAATTCACGAGAGAGAAACAAAGTCAGAAAGTTCAAGCCCTTAAAAGTAAAAAGATGAACTGAGCAATCCTGTATACTTCTAGGATTCAGGTATTTTAGGGATAGAGAAAACTACAAATTCTGATCTAATGGAGCACGTGTGTGTATGTGTGTGTGGAAAGATGTTTCATCTAAGTATGAGTCATGATTTGGTACTTTATTAAAAATTCATACTTCATTTTCTTCTTAGAAAATATATTCCTTCTCAAAGAACTTTCATCTTTCATACGAGTGAGAAAACTTGCTTTAATCTACGATTTATTTATGCACACGACCTCCCATTTACATAGTGAATTATTGTATAAATAAAAACACATGTTGGGGAGGTTATTGGAGTAAATTTGATTTTGGAAAAATTTTGAAATCGAAAATAAATTTGAATTATGAAAACGACCTTTTCGAATTGCTAAGCTTGGGTTTCGTTACAATATTTCATGAGAAACCCTGAGCAGGTTTTTTTTCAGGAAAAGCAATTCCATTTATGTATCTATGATAGAATTTTTGAGTCTGGAAGAACTAGGGGTTATATATACATGTGGATACATTGTCTATATTGAGCATTATGTGTCTAGAGGAGTCGTTAAGAATGGAGAAACGCTTTCCTGATGTAAAATTCAGAGAAAAAAGGGTTTTTATCACTTAGCTAGAAAGGCTTTTTGCTCTGACTTAATCTCGGACTCACACACACGCACGCAGAATGTTGACCAAACGACTTATAAAACATAAGCAGCAAATTGGATTTTTAAGTTACGCAACAGCTCAGGCTCAAAGTACTATTTCTATTTGCGTCACTACTAACATTCTTCCCCTCCCCTTTCCTTGCGAATTTTTCCTAAGGTTTTAATATGTTTACCACACTGCTTATTTTGTATGGTTAATCGCATTTGGGAAGTGAGGGATAAGAGTTTTGTGAAATATTTCTCTGACAAAAATGTATTTAAGAGTCGTTGGGTGGAAATCAGTATAAGGAAGTTTTCTTTCTGTAAACCTTCAGACAAAGCTATTTTTATTATGAAATGTTCGGAATTTAGAAGGTTTCTCATCTTATTTGAACGATAAATAAAGCGTATTCTTAATGCATGCTCTAGTTAAGCAATTCGTTTTTTCTTAGTTGAAAGTGTTTCGATTAAAGAAAACGTTGCAACATGAGATAATTCAGGATTCAGGACAAAAAGTCAAGATGATTAAGTCCAGAAATGTAGGGATAAATATGTACATCCTAAACGTTGTAAAAACAAAGGGGAAGAATTTTTTTTACAGCATCTCTAAGTATTGTATTGTATTGTTTATTACAATGTGACACCCACTGCAAGTGTGCATTGTGGTCGTTATGTCACAAGGAATTTGTCATAAATCGGTATAAATTAATTTACATAGGTGTTTTGTCTTTCACTGATTGGGTTGAAGTTATTAAAGGGCACATGGCCATTAAGTGTTAAAAGTAGCAGATACATTGGGATGATCATATATTCTGTTTTTCATTTAACCGAAACGATTTTTTCAAATTTAAAAGGTGTTATTTCCAGAGACAGTCCATACCTTTTTTATAGAACCAAACCGGTCAAACGAAGTTCGGAAATTCCTGGCTAAGAACTACAATACTTTAATAATTTGATAGACCCACTTTACTTTTATTTCATGAACTAAGGTTAGCTTTGATGTTCATCAAATGTGTGAAGGCCATTTATTTTTATAACATGTGAAATCATACATTATAAAGTTTTAAATAGTGTAAGATATAGATATAGATTAAATATGAGATATAGACAAGAAATAATATTTAATCTTGATGGCTCATGTCTTTAGAATAGATTTTTTTTATTCAGCAATAAAATGTGTCATCATAAAATCAAATAAAAGACCCTAATCGTAAATCCAGTCATATATTTTATGTTTTATTATCTAAACATGTTTATATATATTTACCAAGCTATGTAAAAACTAAAGACGTTGAATGACTAATGCAGTGAGAAATATTTTTAATAAAGCGAGTAAGAAATGAAAAATGTATCTCTTCTAAAAAAACAAAACAAAACATTAGAACAGTTAACTAAAAATAATTATAAATCTTTAATCTACCATCTAAAACGTTCCCATTGATCGCTATAACCCTAAAAAACAAACTACGTTGAATAGAAATTCCTTAATAAATAGCTTTTAAAATGAAACCACACTCGTCTTTTAAACCACATACATTTGAAAAATCTCTAAGGGTTTAGTAGTTAACTCTATCCTCTCCTTCCTCTTGATTTGAGAGAAGACTTGAACACTTTATTTGTGAGGTCGTGGCACTTTAAACAACCTACAAAATAACAATTAGGCACCCTCTCCAGGTTGATTCGTATCTCACGAAAAAGCAAATCACACACTAGCAATATACAAGAAACATTGCTCTCTTGGGTAAATTATATTGACTTCTTTTGACTTCCTGACTTGATTGTCGGAATCAAGGGAAATCCCTTTGATTAGAATTTATTGAAAGCCACAGGTGAAAGACAGATGGTCTCAGGAGTAAAAGAGTTTAAAGTTTTCCTTTGCTCTGATACCTTTGGCTCTGTGACGCATTAACACAATCCACTCCTAGTCCATTATAACCAAATGGACACTTAAATTACTTAAAGTGTCGTGTACCTTCACTCGTTTGGTATTTTGGGAATTCTATCTCACTTCTCACTATGTCTATGCGTAAATTCCCTTATTCAGACCTAAAAGTAAGAAAAGTAACTCTCATGGCCTTTTTTCTATTACTCACTACTATAAATTTCAGTAAAATAAGCATTTGGGCATTGGAAGGGAAAGGAAGCTGGTAAAGTAGAATTGATGGATTGATGTCGATTTGTCCTCAAGCTTAAAGTATAAAGTTTTAATGAACTTTTGGGAAAATGCTTTTTTTGATACATACAAACAAATAAAAATAAGCTGAGGACATGGTTATATACTTAAAGCAACTTATTAATTTAGTCTTAAAGTTTCCTTTTTGTCCTTACACTTAGAAAGTTCTTTGAAGCATGAACATATCAATCAGCATCAAAACTGTTTTTTGCACTTCTTCCTCTCAGAAATAAAACTAAAAGGAGTTCATTTGACATTGAAAGTAAATTCATTGACAGTGTCAATTACATTTTATTATTTCCTTTGAGATAAGTTCTAGATGCATGCAAAAATTCAATCCTTATCATGAAGTTACTGTTTCTTATGAAACTTTTTGAATAATTTTTTTCTTAAACGAAGAATTCTTATTCGGTTTTTCGATTAATTCAATGCTTAGTTTTAGGCAAACCGTCAATAGTATGGATTAAAAAAACTTAAACTATAAATAAAAATTAGTTCGAATCAGTAACATTTCATGACTTCTACCTTTATATTTCCTCGTAACATAATTCCAGATTGGAATACCCGCAACTTAAAACAACCTACCCCCGAAAGACTTATTTACATAACTTACAGTAATGGAAAGGGCAATTCTTAGTTGCGAACTACGACATAAAGTAATGTAAATATTAGAAGTGACATGACAGGTAGTGCTGAAAGTGAGGAAGAGAATAAAGTCAAAACAGTAAGTAGTTTAAAGTATAGTTGTAGTAGGAGTAGAATAAAGGAAAGTGAGCCCTATTGGGAATGATGAGCCATGCGATGCCATGAAGAGGGTCGACTCTAGAGAGTTTACTCTTCTGTTATAGAAAACATAATGTGAAAGCAAGATGAGTGAGTGAGTGAGTAGTGGGAGAAAGTTTGATTGAGCTCTCTCTTCCTTCTCTGTCTTCATCCCAACCTGACTCATCCACAGCGACCACCACCACCACCACTTCTATGTTGTCGCTTGGTTAGAGTACACAGTCCCTTAGTATCATGCATAATCCCCTGAAATCCGGCTTTGAAAATGGGTTTACGTGGCCAGAATAGAATACAAGGAAAAGCAGAAGAAGTAGCAATCTTTGTATTATATATACTTCTCACTATGTAGTCTTCATCCAAATACAACTTTCTATTCAGAAAGATACTTTTAGTTTTAAACTACACAAGAGCTTCTTATTTTCTTCACACACAGAACAATAATGGAGAAAGTATGGATGTGGTGGTGGTGGTGGTGATAGATGATTATAATGTGTATAATGGTGTAGTCAGAATACTAGGGTTCGGTTAGGTTGGGTTAGGTGGAAGAATCAAGCTTGAATAAAAATATTATGGAATGTGCCTGATGTCTCGTTGAGCCTTATATTTTTAGGTGGAAGGGAAGGTGTCATTTTCGTGTATTGAATCAGAATCAATGCATTTTCAGGTTGTTCTTTGCAAGCTTTTTTTATTATTGCGAGATCGGAAAGTAGGTTTGCCGTTTTTTTTAATTATGATTCCTAATTGTTTTGGAGAAAATAAGTTTGGACTTTAATCGGTTTCTGATAACTTTTTGCCTTAATGTTTTTTTGTTGAAAAACTTGGTTTTAAGATATAATACAGAAAACGAAGTAGGAAACTCTTTGTCAAACTTCTTTAGGAAGTTCTAATGGCTTATAGTAGAACGCAAACTTAAACTACATCCACACCAACACAGAAGAACAATTAATGTGGACTTGCATTCTATATTATGCATAAAAATATTGACCCGGCCAAAAGTTTACAGACAGACAGATACACAAAAGGACGGACACACCACCATTCACATAAAGTGGCCTGTGCTACCTAATAAGGGACAAATTAACAAATATTGAGTAGCACAGATTAGCAATCCATCCTTTTTTTTGTTTTTCACAAGAATCCGATAACTAGTCCGTTACCTAAATTTACCATGTGCAAGAATTCTAACAATATACATTACCTTCCAAATTGTTTATGAACTATGACGTGGCTTATTTTAAATGGAAATATGGCAATAAAAAACCCAGATACCATAAATGACAAATGGGTAGCTGTCTCAGGTCCTTGTTCCTCTGGAGAACTAACCTGACCCTACCTTTCAAACCCCACTGATATCGGTCATGTACACACAAGACTGCAGAGTAGACGTGACGTGACCAAAAATATGTGCACAAAAAATTTCGAACAATCTGTCAAGCATAAAATCAATTTCTTTTCTTACTTCATGTCCATGTTCAACTCGTAGTTTTTTTCCATCCCCATCCAGCAACGTCCATACCACAAGGTTTTATACTTGTCAAAGTCGACCCACTGTAAAGATTATCTCCTTTCTCTATTGACTTTCACCTCCTAACCTCTCTATGTTAAGAGTAAAGCCTAAAGGGTTGTCATGGAGAGCTCATTTTAGTATGTAAATGTATGTTGTGTGTGTGTATGTGTAGGTGGAAAAGAGATAAAAAGGGTTGTGGGAAAGGGTTGAGAGTCAGTCTTCTTCGTATCTTTGGAATAAACGGTTATTCATTATTGTACTCCTGGATTTAATTCTCTTATTCATTTCCTCTCTCTAATAATTATAATTAGTATAAAGTTCAGAGTTAGATTTAATAATTCATCCTCATCCCATAAGAAGAAAGGTCAACGTTCCAGCGTCTCAGAAGTTCAAGTCAGATAGCAGTCCGGTCAGCATTTTGGGTAATTAAACATAATTAACATCCCCAAGAATTATATACCCATCTTAGAAAGGGTTAAGGGTCACAGATTTAGTGTAAGGGTTAGCATCATTCTCATACCACTAGCCTTATCATTGTTACTACAACAGGTACATGTTCTTATCCTACATGCTTAAAAAAATGTATCCCGTTTAACAGTAGCAACGTTAACTCATAGGGGCATTAGTAAGATCAGCAAAGAAAAGATTGTTAGATAAACCACTCAGCTCTCATACAGATCTCATATTATTATTATGCATTACCAAACATTTTATACTCACTCGTATGTGTATTACAAACAAACAACATCACATCATTTATAACCCTCTTTTGTACCCTGGTCGAGCCATATGTCATTGAATCTCTGTATATGAATTTTATGAGAATGTATTACTTTATGATTGAGGGAGTGGTAGAAATATTTCAAAGTGGAGATGGATGATTTATAGATGAAAATGGGTGAAAGCACTTGTTGATGAAGGCTTTCCTTTCTCTTCCTTTTCTCTCTTTGAATGCACACTCATAGGGAACGAAATATCTGTGGAAATCTGAGTCCTTGCTTTATGATGATGATACATGTCTGCCTGCCTCACTGCCAGGGTAGCATTATGATAATATTACGAAAACATAATAATAATCTCCTAATTTGCTAAATGCATCCACAATAACATTAGATACTATCTCTTGTCACAATAAGAATAATAATAGATTTCTACATGTTAAGTGTGTATCATATCAAAGCATTGTTTAGTTATAAAATGGTAAAAACCGACACTTGTTTTCTGAAGTGGATCTTAGTGATGCATTATTATGAGGGCAGTTGGCCCAGAAGGGTGGGTAGTAGTTGCAGTGGGTACAATATTATTTAGAGGAGTGGGAGTACTCTGACACTTTGTGACTAGTCAAAAGTATTTAGCTCATGTTGAATCCTATGCCATATTTTATTATTACACTTAAGAATATTATATTACTCTAACATAACTTACATAACCCAAACAACTCTCAAAGACCATTCTTCACTAAAAGTCTACAATCAAGATTTGTTTTTATCATAGCTAAACTCATCCGATTGTTGCTACTTACTATTTTTAACATCTTCTAGATATAATAAGAAACTCAACATTTTATAGGGAAAAAGAATAAAGGGATGTATTTTTATGATATAAGGCTCAAGATTGTTTTCTTTGTTGAGAGTTTTATCAAATTATGAGATAGAGATTGTACATTCTAATATGGATATGTACTTAGCACCCTATATTATTATATGCTAACATACAGAGTGTTATGCCTGCCTTTTTCAAGTAAAGTAGTAAAAACTAAAGTATAAAGTGAATATATTAAATTGAGCCGTATAGACGAGAGAAAGCAAAGGGATTCCGTAGCAGTAGTAGTGGCAGTAGGAGTCTAGTAGTAGTAGAGGGTTGAGAGATATTGCCAAGGATAGAATTATGGACAGAGTTAGTAGACTTAGAATACATTTAAGTGCTTTAGTACACTTTGCTTTACACAGAGAATGTGAAAAAGGACAAACGGAAAAGTCACCGCAGAGATAGATATATTATCCAATATTTCATTTTATACCGTAAAGATTGCATTTCGGAATTTGTCGTAAATTATATTCATGTGGTGATACATTATTATTATGAGACTTTCTACCAGCTCACAAAGATTTCTTTTCCTCTTTATTATATTATATCAAATGGTAATATTAAACAAAATGGAATTCTACTAAGGTTGCTGTTCATAAATTTTTAGAAAGTTTTTATTAGCAAATTTTGAATTTTCGTTAGAAAGAATGATTAAGTTGAAGGAATAGTTTTTGCTTTAGAGATACTAAAAGTTAGCTTGGGCATAACTTTAGTTGTGTTACGATATGGATGGCGTTTATTCTGTTTTTATTTGATACCATGTATGTAATTTATGATCCTTGCAGTACGAAACTACTGTGTTGTATTGCTATTACTTTCATGCACATATTAAGCCTCTTGAGATTTAAAAAGTACCCAACACATGCAGCCTGAAACTCTTCTCTTTTGATATTTTTTGTGTAGTATCAAAAATCAACCAGAAATTTAATATTTCTTGAGTTAAATTTACTTTTCTATCTAAAGCACCCTATTTCCCTTGTATAATGACCCTAATGCAACTCTCCTCTATCTATGCAAATTTAGTTACTGAGGGAAATTTTCCTCTTCCTTCCGGTCAGTGTCAAAAACGACTACTATTACTCTATTACTTAAACTAGAGAA
The DNA here is from genome assembly GCA_034698605.1 of Isotoma decorata. Lineage (NCBI taxonomy): Eukaryota > Metazoa > Arthropoda > Collembola > Entomobryomorpha > Isotomidae > Isotoma > Isotoma decorata. Next base: position 43,714 of record JAQGBU010000113.1, read on the forward strand.
CTGACCTACACTACACTATCGTTAGTATGTAAAATATAGGAAAAATCCAATGAACCTCTCTTTCTATCGATTGAAGGACCCTATGCAAAGTCCCTGCGTTGCACCAAAATTCACATACCAATGCAAATAGGATGCAATTTATTGCAATTTAAAAATACCATTATTGACATATAGCATCCTTGTCTGCAATTATAAATGCTATTAAACTTTATATTGAAAAAAAAGTGAAAGTATAAAACGACATAGTGACACCGCCTTAGAAATAGCGATCTACTGATGCAACAATGATGATGATGATGAGGATACTAGTTCTGGTTGATGTGCATTATTTTGTTATACTTAGTTTGTTTTCGTATGCATAAAATAAAATTCCTTCACGAAAAAGCTCACCCTCTCCTCTCCCTATTCTTCATGCATGCATTTAGCGTATCTTTCATAGATTAGTGAAACTAGAGATGCATTCATCAGGAATTCAAGACCTGAGGAAGAAACCATCCCTTTCCCTTTCCTGGAATACAAGTGAGTCGTTCCTGATCCCTTGCCTTTTCTTCCCCGAAACTTAAAGTAAGAAAATGCATTTTGAAGGAAGAGAATAAGAGTAAGTAATAATAGTGTGGTGGTGGTGGTGGTTGGGAAGTTACGGAAAATGAGAAGAGGTATCAACATATCAGGATAAAAAATAGAAATGCAGTTTTGGAAAATGTCTTCAAACCTATAAAGATCTAGGAACGAAGTGAGCCTTCGAAATACACACTATTATCTATAAGCACATCTTGTGAGAATGTGGTTTAGATGCCGTGCCATTCTAGAATACAGAATACAACCAGGGTATTTATTCTGGGTGCATTCTACTAAAGTCTAAAGTAGCTTGTTCCTCATTTCAGGAGTCTAATCTGGAAATAATGTTGTTGAAGAAAGTGGTGAATTCAAAAGGGTGGTAATTTATGATGAAGGGGATGCCAAGATTCAGACTCACTCTTCAAATTTAACCAAAACCCCTATATCTCATTCCAGGTGAATAAGTCATGTCAAGTGCAGGCAGAGGCAGGAGAAGCAGGACCAGAGAACTGCAACTTGAACAACAACACTGAGGTCTCATCGTCACTATCACACCAAAGTCCATAGTCCACTAAGGAAACTCTAGAAAGAGAACTAGTCAGATAGGAAATAATATTATGTGTGTGCCTTTTATACTTGTTTGAAAGGCAGTCTCACAGCCCCAAAGAGACTAGAAAAACTTTGAAACTTTACGTTTAAAAGAGATTCTCTCTGATTCTTGTAGACATAGATAAAAGGCGCTTTGGTTAGATTTAGAATACGTAACTTTAAGAGAGTGCTAAAGGTTGGGAGAAGCGGAAAGTTTCTGAAAGTTAAGAATAATAAAATCTATGAAATCTTTGGTACAGTTTTTGTACAAGATTGAAGAAGAAAAAGAGGCTTTTTCTTATGTGGGTTTGTCAGGGTTCGAAATACAAGGAGAATCTCAAATTCAATGTCATTGTCAATTTGACAATGTCAAGATTCAGCTTTAGATCACAAGGATTTCTAGGAAAGTTATTACTTGCTACTACTACGACCATTATTATCTACCTACCTGATTCTGACTTCTTCTTGTAAGGGACAAAAAAGTCAAGCCAATCTTCTTGATTGAAATGAATCCCTCTCTATTTCTACATTTTCTCTTTTTTTTACTTTTTGATGACATCTTGAAGTTCGAAAAATGGATATTTTTCTATAGAAATTGTATTTCAATGTTATAAATGGATGGATAGAAATAGTGTAAGAGATGCATACGTTTGAAAAAGCCCTAAGCCTTGGGGACCCAACCCAACCAAGCCACCCGATGCGTGGCAAAAGAACTTTGCTAAAGGCTCTTGGCATTTTTAGTATGAGTGAATTGTGAGGTATTTTTAGGGTGAAACACCCTTTGCCTTGTGCACCCACAATACATAATGCCACTGCTATTTATCTCAGAGAGGAAAGTAAGTAGTGGCAGTGTGCATTCAATTTTTTTGAATCACTTTCCACTTTTAAGTATTGAAATAAATGCTAATCTCGTTACACACTTTTAAAGCCAGATCCTTTCTGAACATGCTAATCGGACACATGTGAATGTCCAATTATTTCAACCCTCGTTACTTTCAGTAAAATTTAAGATTGAATCCGTCCAAACCATACAGACACTTTCAACTTCCAAACCATTCCAAACCCTCTGTATCGAATCTCAACTTCAACTTCATTTCCCTATCAACACCGATTCAAACTTAACTAACTAAACATCCTGTCGGTCTTTTGTAACACATTCGGCGGATTTTCCTTTAGAATAGCGAATAGCTTAAATATACGGCATATTTACGGTATACTACTTAACGGATCATATCGATTTGATTTCCCCTATCTAATTCTTCAACGAGTTGAATCCCATACTTCATCCGTTTAGTTCCTATCACCCTTCCACTTCACTTACAATACAAAGGTTTTATCTATTAAAGTTACATCATATGCATAATGTCTATTTAGAACTTTATAATGTAACTTTTCATTGAGGTGGCGAATGTGAATTTTCCTAATACATTAAATCGGTATGTTACAATATTGTAATATTATTTTGTTTGAAATATTTTTATTCATTCGGGGAATGGTAAGTGTAAAAGAATGTCCCATGAGATTATGAAATATCTGCAAAAGTAATGAGTGACACCCTTTCAAAACCCTACTATTTCGTGTACAACGGTTTCATTGAAACTATATTTTTTTCTTGTATAAAAAATGCATAAGCTGAATTGTACGGTATGTTTGGGTGTTTGGTCTAACAGACGGGCCTTTTATCGGCCCGTGAGGAATACTAAAGGAGGGTATATGTAATGCAAAGAGAACGCCTGTTAATAAAAAAGCTGTCGAAATCATTAGGGGAAATCTGTTCTGTACAATTTCAAAAGTTGAGTCATGGGGTGTTACCTAATTTCAACGAAAATTACACCCCTCATGTAATTACACAAAACAGATGTTTTCCAATGTATTTTAGTGCAATTTACGGAAAAGGCTGTGTGCCTAAGCTTTCATTGTTCAATTTTTTGGACGTGAATTACAGCCAACTTTAAGAACTGGGTTGGTTTTGGAGTTAAAAGAGAGTTTGTAAGGTCGAGTTGTCGCTCATGTAGAAGATGTGACGCTTACATCACTTTTAGTCTCTCCTTTTTGCAAATATAGACACAGAACTTTCCCCCAATGCAATGTCACAACACTTACTTTGCATAAACAGCAACAGTTTAAATCTAGGTGTACCATTGTTTAGTTTGTGTATATGTGATGGACTGTATTAGAATCAAAGTATGTGAAAAAGCATACGATGAAGGGTATGCAAATATTGACTTCGGAAACTAAACCCGAAACAGGTTTTTTTGACATGATAGAAGCAATCTAATATTTGTAAGAGGCAGACTAAGTGTTTGGCTACAAGAACCCAGGTCGATTTAGTTTTAAAGACAAATGTCAAGTGACCAAAATGTTTTGTAAATTTGCATTTTTTACACTAATGTTTAAGGCTCCTTGTAGATTTGTTTTAAAATGTATGGACACAATTATTGGGAATTTTGAGAATTACATCCGAGGGCTACACTTCCTAAATTGTACCTTGACTTCTTCCCGTTTTTGGTTGCGTTACAAGGAAAGAAGGAAAAGGTCAAGCGTGGCTTGAAGTTTTATTTTATCACAGTACCCCAACCCTTATAGCATGACGTCCAGCAGACTGAAACCCTTCGCTTAATACTTAATTCTTGCAATGTAAATTACTTCGTATTGTGCCATTTATACTCAGCACTAAAGTTTTGTGACAATTTTTTTGTTTTTTATGACCACAATAATTCCTTGATCGCGACTACTTGTCAACCTTCCAGACGCCGGATTTTGTTTTTTGCTCATATTAATTTAACCGAATGTTAAAAATTTAAAGTTTAAACGTTTTCTTTCACTGTTTTGAGTGAATTCCAATTTGTCTTATACTTGGGGAAATTGTTCTTGGGGAAATTTAAGTGGCGTCTTGGGGGAATTGTTGTTCCTATCCATAAGCTCAATTCAAATTTCTTTGTTTTCAATTTTTAATCATTATTTGAGTAAATTTCTACCGTTATACGGTCTGGTCATTGTGGATCTCTAAATTCGCTTCCATTCGAGTTTGTTCCCTTTCTGCCCCACTGTTTTAGATGTTATTCGTTTGTATACTTTGAATGCTGCATTAATTAATAGTTTTACTAATTATACTGTCTCAGTCTGCCTCCATTTATTTCTACCCAGCACTTTAATGTTTAATCATTTCATTACAAAGCCAGTTTACACCCAAAATCATGATCATACAATTCCACTCGATTTTATAAAAACATAAGAAGACGATAAATTGGAATCAGAACAACCCTGCTTATGTAATTTTTTGAATCGATCTGGGGAAAAAATTTATTCTGAATACTTTAGATGTGACGTCACTTTTAAACGCTAAGCTCATATGGTTAAAACTGCTCCCACTTCAGTTGAAGGGTGCAATGTCTAATTTACGTTTCGGCCCATTAATCTCACCAGTAGTTAAAGTGGTTCGAAGGACAGAATGCTAATGAATGAATGAATTAGAATTGAGAACATATTCACGAAGTGGATAACGGAAGGTAAAGTAATCAGTCTGTCTACATTCAACTCATCATCATCATCATCATCATCATCATCTTCATCGTAGTCGTCATCATCATCTTCATCAACTCACCCCTCAGCGTCCTTTTTGTTTAAAGACTATCCCTGAGTCACTGTTGTATTCCTCCTGTGTTCATAAAGATGACGCGTAGCGGTAAGAAAAATAATACTAAATGCCAAAAGTTGACTGATACTCTCAAAACCCAAAAGAATACAAATTCCATGAAGATTTTAATTTTTCTCATGAATGGAAAAGCAAAAGACAGATGATACCTGACAAGTAGGATTTCATTATTTTTTTCCGGATTCACATTAATATTATGTCTTTCTACTCAGCTCTATTGAGCTATACAGAAAAAATGGAAATTTGGAAGGGTGGCTTTGACTTTTTTCCCTTTAGCTTTCATTCTACTGTTGCTTGTGGCTGATTGTTATATGACATAGCTAACATAACAAGTACATATTGGTATATCATAATAATATTTCCAATCACCCATACCATCAAGTTATCACTAAGACCTGTATCACCGACGAGTAGATTTTGAAAATGGCATTGCATTTTTAGATTGGGTGGCACAATGAAATATAGCAAGGAGCCAGGACAAGGGCGAATCATTCTAGGAAGACAAACCAGAGACAGAATAATCAAAAGAAGATGCTTTCAGTTGTACCAAGCATTATAATAAAGTTTGGTAGCTACTGGAACACAACCCTCTTGCACCGGCTAAGTATTGCATTGTACATGAGCTATATAATGTATAGAGTGGGCAGAATGAAGTTCCAGATAGCTACCGGGTTTTATTTCCTCAGACACAATAAATAACCCGAAAAAGGCCAGGCAGGGAGATAGTCAAGGGAGAATGAATTATGATGGGCTGAATGGAACATTTTTCCCTAGTGGAATCATCAACAGGAGATTTCCCTTGATGAGCTTCATAATGGTGATTTTGTTGCTTGTTTTTCACCCGAGTGGTCATAAGGACAGATAGAAAGTTGATAGTTTCACTTCCTTCATGTTATATTGATGTTGATGTGTGTGGAGTGTGTGCTTCTAGCATATTTGTTAAATGCATTAAAGAGTAGAAAAGCAAGGATGGGCTATATGGCGATGATACGTGAATTGAGTTTCTTCAAAGGAGATTGATGTGTCCAAAACACTCCTACATACTCTCACAATGAAAGTAGTTCACTTTGAGCTTTATTTTTATTAGCTTGCTCTACTTTTACTTTCAAAATGAAAATACACCTTGGGTTTTCCCATTAGAGGCATCATGTCTCTCCAGGTATGTATATGCTTTTAGTTTGTAAGACTCAATTTTCAATACATCCTTCTTTAGCTAGAATGGCTTTAGCTAAAATTTATTAAAACAGAAGGCTTATGGGGGTTTTGGACAGGCAATATTCAATAAAAACCATTTTTCATAATAACTTAGGTACCATTTGTAAGATTAGGGTCAGAACTAGGAGTAGTATGTGGAATTTTAATCTTGCTTTTAGTCAGCTCAGATTAAGATTACATGTTTCTCTGTACCTGACTGGAAAGTCATTTTGTATAAAATAGAATCCTTTCTTTGAGATGTTATTTTGCTTTTGTAAAAGGGTATTTTGACTTCATAAATGAGATTTTGCTGGAGATTGCAAACAACGTTTTGTATGCATAAGCTTTAAAAATAGCTCAGTGAAGATAACAAATTTAAGCGTCCATTGAAATCTCTAGTTGTGGATGTACAGTGTTATAGCTCCAACGATTGTATACCTTTTGACGGATATCTTTTGTCAACCTTAATCACTTCTACTACATTTTATTACTTTTACCATTAGTAAGCAATCTAAAATAGAAATTTCTCTCTGTTGTACATCCAATGAGTACGTACTAATTCTTTAGTACCCTAATGGCAGAAGGGCGTCACATCTATGGTCAGTCACTTCAAGTCAGATCTATCTTGTCTGTAAGAGAAGGATCATTTGGGACCAAGTTCGGCCATAATTACAGTTACAATAGGGAAATGACTTTGAAAGTACGTAAAGAGCATAAATTCTAGAAGTAAAACTAACTCCACTTGTATTACTAACTACTACTACTACCACTGTCGGTTTTTATCATTGTTAGTTCTATTTGTTCTCTGAGAGTTGCATAGTCTTTTAGAAACAGTGTATAAAATGTACTGTGATGATGCTATAAGTATCACATTGAAGAGTGATATTATTATTGCTAGATTTACTCTTTCACATATGTCTTTCGAATAAATGGACAGATGGACAGGCAGCAGAAGACAACCAGGCAGTTATATTCTGTTGTTTGCTATAAAAGTAGCTGGTAGTTAGGAATGGATGTTATTTTGGTGAATTGTTGTTTAATGCCCACTCTGACTTTCTCCGTTTACAACTCACATACAAATATAACCCTTTGTATTCTCTACTGATTAATTTAGCTAGACATTAAATTACTGCTTTGGGGGTAACTGGATGATTATTTTTCCTCGTTAAATCCGAATCTTTCATTTTGGACGTAAATCTACACTTGAGCTGCGTCTCTTTCTCTCTCCTCCCTTTGTGCCCTAGATAGAGCCTTAATACAAAGTAATGCAATAGTTTTAACTAAAACTGCCCATTAGACAAAACCAGAACAAAGAGCAAAACCCAGTTAGGTAGAGATGACAGAAGGCGATTTATAACAGATCAGAGAGGCTTAATTTTACTAAAGGAATTAATCAAAGCTTATTGAGGAATGAATGCTGTGTTATACCATGGGTATTAATATATTCTTGGAAATCTCTGTCTTTTCGTGGAGAACCATAATCTTTTCAAATTAAATATGTCCATGTTTGTAGTTGTACTCTTAGCTTAATTTGGGTTTCATCAAATATATGGTTTTATCAGGTCTAAAAAACAAGCGTCACGTATGCATGCATCTATGCATAACTAATGTACGGCTAATCCTCCCATGCATGGCTTAACGATCCTGGTATTTGGTATATTTTAATTCAAAAACATTGAAAGAGACTTTACAATCGAGGGGTGGTTGGTTGGTAGGTGGTTTAAAAAACATTACTTGTCATTGTCCATTCGATGTTATCTTGTGATATACGGAATTAATAAACTCAAATTTATTCATTGGACTTCAAATGAGTTATTCGGACACTGGATTATACAAAATGAATTATTGAATATTTAAAACTTACTCTGAGGTTATAATACACCAAAAAGTATAAAAATAAGGGCCAGAACCTTCCTAAAACAATGTATATCCCACAACTTACATCTCAAACCAAATTTGAAACCCTTGAGATTGTTTAGATTACATAATATTCTTAATCTTAAGACAAAGACTCACCAATGTTTATCTAAATCTTTAAAGTAGGCAATAAAAAGTGAACAAGTTTTTAGTACGAAAGTAAAAACAAAGATCAACAGATAAGAGAGTAAAAATGCGTCAATGAACCTTTTAACCCATCTCTTTAGTCTCAGTTGTGACAAAGACGAGTTGGTTTTTATTCTTGAGTTTGCTTTAGAAAACCAAAAAGGAAATCTTGGTCGGGAAAAATATTTTATTGAAGTGAATGGAGTATAAACGTTGTTATGATTATTATTATTATTATTTCTTCCAGTTTGCTAAAAACTTTTAACCCGTTCGCTTTTGTAACGCATTTCTCTCTTTCAAACTACCAAATGATACTTTTGCTTTGTTCATGTCCTTTATAATAATAAGAGGACATTGAAAGCAATAATAGAGGCGTGTAGTACTAAGCTACTATAAAGCTAAAGTTACAAATAAATTGTGGTCGTGGTGGGTCCTAGAAGTAGTCGCAGTACTACTACTACACAACTATTAAAGAAAAGTGAAAGCTGTAAGTTGGAACAAGACTTTTAGCTTGTTCATATCATATCGGCCTATCACATAGTTTTACATTGTCAGTAGCACACACCACACAGTAGCTTAAGTTGTAGACAGACAGAACAAGATTTCATCTCAAACACTTTAAGAAGTGTTTAAAATGTTTTTCTAACAGGAGAAGTCATTCTCATTTGTTTTTATTGCTGAATCAACTTAATTCTTTTTGGTGCTTCCGACTTTCACCCGTAATCTTATTGTGTTGTTTTAAAACCATATTAGAGTGGCAGCACGGCCATATCACTATTTTGTAACAAAGTATAAATCCCACTGTTAATGATACTACTACTGCTACTGCTGATACTACTATTTCCTTTATTCTTTTTTTGGTGTCAATAGATTCAAAGTTTATATTCCATTTCCGGAAATGAGTTTTGCTTTAAAAATATCCACATGAAAATATTGCTATTATGAATATAGTCATTATCATTACCAAGTAGCGGAGCTACTTTATGTGAGTGGTGGTGACGTCCGTCTGTCCGTCTGTTGTCTCTCTAACTTTTGACAGGGTCAATTTTATACCCCCCTGAGCTCTCCATTTATAGCTTTTGCAGTAAAACTGCTACAGATTTACATAGGATTAACTTCTTTAAAAATATTTTCAATCAAGGGGTTCATAGGCCAGAACGGAGAATGGAGAATCAGGGGCAAGGGGGTCCCTGGCCCTTTGTAGGGACTTAGACAAGTGCTCCTCATAAAATGTTGAATTTTAAGGATTAGACTACAAAAATAAAGGGTAGCCAAAAGGGTTATCAAGGGTCACCAACAAGAGTTCGAATGTATACAGATGGGTAATAGCTTCGCTACTTCGGTACATCGTTACAATAGTTTATTACACATTGCGACAATTTTTTGCTCATATTCAAAAATGGTTTTGGCCATTCGTAGTTAAAACTCAAAGAATAAAAGAGACAACAAGGAGGAAGCAGTAAATTTGTAGGATGATATGTCCTCATAATCTGTAATAATAAAACAGAGATGATTTTAAATGGCCGGATTTGTTGTGGTAGTACTTGTACTGTGTGTAGAACAGTAATAGTAATAATACTAAGTTAAATAGTATACAGTAATAATAATGGTAATAATAATGCGAATACGGGTAGAAATTTACATAATATTTTTGCCCATTGTGAACTCCCCGGACAGAATAATTACCCTCCTGAGAAGGGATTTTAACGGTATGCAAATCAGGGTTTATCAGACTAAATGGATTGAGATGAGTCCACCCGGGACTCTAATAAAACTCAAGTTTAGGCTTTCCCTTGCCTTTCTCTTTAGACAATACTCCTACAGAGCTACGGTATATGAAATAAGTAGTATTATTTCACATAATATTATATATTATTACATTACAATTCCGAATCCGAATGTGGGTTAGTCTGTGGAATGGATTTATACTTGATAATGTATTTTATGCATATATTATTGTAAGTCTGAGTTAGCTAAAGATAAGTATTATGTAAGATGGATGCATTCATGGTTGTTAACCATAAAGAAATATAGAGCTTAGAATCTACATGCTGTATTGTGATACTACTACTACTAGCAATGTGTATACACTTTCCTACAAATAAATAAAGAAATACGCAACGTAAGTAATAACTCTCATTAAACTTTACAAGGAGTGCAACGTACTAGGCAAAGGTTTAAGTAGTCTCATTTATTTTAACAAAAGTAGCTTAACTTGACTAATTTCATAACCATTTAGACCCACTAGCATTGTGGCATTTATGCTTGGTTAGGTCTCCCTCGGTCGTCGTTTCGTCTTATGTCCTTTAGATTATCATAACTCAAATTTTTGCTCGGCTTGGAAAAAAAGCTAGGTCTAAACTCGTTTGTGTCTGTCCTTATACAGTTTTAGGTATGAATGTTGACTTGGTTCACCTGTTACAGCAAGGGAGTCGTTTAGTGAAGTTGTCTCACTTAAATTGAACTTACTCGAGCTTCACTAAAACGTCCGATTGGGAAAATTGTACTTTGTGTAAGTTATATAATATAATTTAGTTTCATCTACTTTTACTTGGGCTCTGAATGTAACATAAGAAACTTAGAAACACACACCTACAAAGCTTAATTAACTAATCCTCAGTACGAGGGTTGGATCCAACTTTGGGATAATTATAAACTCCTTAGCTACTTAGTTTATGTTCCGTTTGACCTAAAAGAGACGGACTAACTAGTATATATTTTAATACTCAAAGCAGGCTCATGAATGAGTGGGGGAAAGCTTAAGTTTAGAACGTATAAAGGAGGAAATTTAGGAGAAAACAACTTATACTTAAGTTAGGAAAATCTAACATTTCTATTCGGCCATTTTGTCTCCTCTACATGAAGCAATTAGTGAAAGTATCTTATGTATTTTCTTCCTGTGTGACTAATCTCTTAGGATGGGAATGATGTCCAAGAAAAACAACATCAAGCCAAGCAAGCTCAGGATCAAGACCCGAGGGTAGGGTTTGTTTTCCTTCCAATTCGTGGGAGGTGAGACTTATCGACATATAAATTAAATTGGCCGCAGGTCTATATTGTACCTAGCTACGCAGTTCGCAGCTAAGGTAGACAAGATTTAAGAAGTACTCGTCGGAAATCCAATCCACTTTAAGATTTTCACTTTCATCTTATAAGGATTTAGTTCGCCAGGAGATTTCTTCTGTAAGGCTCAAAATAGATAATATGTAGGTGGTAGGGGTGGTGGTGGTGGGTCCTGAGTTCATAAAAAAGTAAATATAATAATGTACCAACATGGTCACTCTTGATGTCAAATTGAAAGCAAAGCTACCATCAGGGGATCTGGTAATCTCATCGAACAAACCGACTGTAATAAGGTAAGGGAGTCACAGTGAGGCTTTTCGTTTCCATTTTACCGATTTAATAAACAAAATGAGTTATTCCCTGCTGTTTACTTCTTTGGGAGTGTCATTATGATGGTGGTTTGTTTGTGGTTTGGTTTAATATCATTTTCTTCAAATGTCTCAGGTCACCAAAAGGATAATCTGGTAATTCGTTTATTTATAAGCCATCAATATATAGATGGTCAAAATTAAGTGGGAATAGAAGGGTTGTTTCTTGGGTGAAAGTTTGCTACAGTTTCAAAATCGATTTTAGACTTTTTTTACTACATAAATGCGTGTCTAATAAGTCTTTTTTAAATTTATCCCAATCCGTATCATAAAGAAGTGAACCTGCAAAATAGAAAAAAACCTAGCTATGTTTTTATAATATTCACAGAAATTTCGAATCATAAAAAAATGTTGCTGTATTGCAAAATTTTGGTACATTCAGCTAAAAATAAAATCCGACACTTTAGTATAAGGAAAAAGCTCTACAAGATTTGTTAATGTTAAGAATTTGAGGGATCATATTATTCGGTCAAATAGAGCTGACCTCTATTCACATTCAATTTGGATTGCGTAAATGGAAGACTTTCTCCTCACAAGTTTTTCAATCAGAATCTCTCTCTCTCTCTCTTTGTGCGTAAGAAGACGTTCATTTAGTCATGTCAGCTCATTCAGCCGCAAGTTCAAATAATATAAGGTTTTGAAGATTTAGGTCTTTACTTTGTTGATCTTCCACACTTGTGGCAAATCCGGACATTATGAGGGCGAACTGAACGTTGTTGAAATAGCAGTGTGTAGTCAGTACTCTAGTGGCTAAGCTAATACATAATGGACGAAATCCTCTCTACACACTCACTCTGTGCAGCACTCAACTCTTGCTTTCTCCAAGCTTATCCCATTCCTAAGTCTCAATTCTCAACACATACTCCACACTCCACCACCACCACCTATTACTACTACTACTACTACCACTTTGGCCAAAAGTTTGGCTTTGTTACATCGTACATCTCAGTCATAATATTATAAACCCTAACCTCAAGAAAGTGAAAGTACATAGAGAAACTGAGAGTAGAAATCTTCCAGCTTACATGAAATGTCAGTTTTTGCAAGCAAAAGGATACAACCAAAATTTATACGGGCAAAAACTTTGCTTGGTAGAGATTGCTACTGCTACTACTACTACTGCTGGCATTAAACTATCAGCAATGGCAGTTAAAATCAAACAGTATGACCAACCCTTCTACTACTTCCTTACCAATTTCAGCAAAATAACAGTAAACACATAGCACCGTAGTGACTTATAGCATGCAACAATGTAACAAAGGAAGACCTTTGTTTTTAATGTATGATATATTATTAGTGTCTTCACTTACTTCGAATACGTAGATAACAACTGAGCCATCTAGGTGCTGTATAACCCCTTAGATAAAATTATTTGCTTAGCCATTCTAAATTAGTTGAAGAAAATCGTAAGAAATGCTAGAATACAGAACAACCGTAGAGTAGTAGTCACTTACGGTATGATGATTTACCTAGTCAAAATGAATGACTATCTTGTGGGTAAAATCCTACAGCGTTACACTTGCAATATTTCTATTACCAGACGTGACTTTTTTTATTGAATTCTTGAGGCAGCAATATCTCAATGATTACAAATCCGATTTACGTGAGTTACAGTTTACCAGAATTCCGCTCCTACTTAATTTTGCAGAATGCAGTTTTCTGGGCAACGATTGACCTCAAGGCGAGCTCAAAGGGCAATGCTGAAAATAAATGGGTTTAGAATTTGAAGGCGACCAAAATTATTTCCTTTAAATCAAATATGGCCAGCAAAATGGGTTTTGAACCAAGTGATACATGACACAGGGAAGAAGCTGAATATAAAGAATACATTTGATTTGACCCTAGAGGATTTCACAAATGTGCACTTTCTTCTACGTGTGATCTGTATGAACTTTGAAAATACCATTTCCATTTCAAATTCATATGCACGCAGGGATAAAATATGTATTTAGGGATTTTCTGCAAAATGTCCTTGAGAAAAAATATGAAGGGCAATTTCTCGCCACGAAGTACAAAGCTGTTTTTTGAGAAATGAGACACAATAAACTATGTATGTGTAAGCATTCATACATTAGTGTAAGTCTTATTCTAAATCACTATTATTACCAGAGAAGATTCACGCACAAATTTAACATTTTATTATTTGTAAGTGCACCCACTTTTAACTTGTTCTTGTTAGTAAAGCGGGCATGAACATGAAAGTAAAAACTATGTATACAATTGCCACAATCCACCCACCCACGCCATGCAATCTCCTACTTTAAACATCCAGCAACCCTTTTGGTAATAATATTATTATTAATACGTACAAATAGAAGACATCCTTTTAGATAAAAAAGAAAGTGAAAGTGAGGGAAAGTTATAATATTACATCCTTTGTTATGAGGTATGCGTGTGTGTGTGTGTGGGTGATTGAGGTAGATATGCAAGTGGTTAGATGATATTAAAGTACTAAAAGGGAGCAGTTTGTGCGTTGGTTGCTTATTGCATCTTTGTCAGAAAATGTGCTCATGATGTACATTTTGAGGCTGTATAGTGTGTAGAAATATTGTTTATAATAATATAAAATTTAATATTAAAAAAGGTCTGTATATATAGGTATATAAAAGTACAACAATGCACATAGTCCTCATGCACTAATAATATGTAATAAGGGAGAGGAAGAAGGAACGCTCCCGGTGTGTTATTTGCAAAATGGGATATAACTAATGGTAATGGCTCTTGGTGGTTTTCTGAGTTTCTCTGATGGCTCTGGGATTCCTTCAAACAATTTTTTACTGACTTAACAGAGTCTACCTTCTTCTCCTGTCTTAAAGCTTATTCTTATATTACGAGTAGCAACTACTACTTTCACCAAACCCTCGTTTGCCAACCTCCAACCTTTTTCTGACTAAAAAGTACAAATAGTCAAGTAGCACAGTCACTACGAGTAAAACCACTCTTTGACTACCTACTTACAAGGGATTTTATAAAATCGTTCTAGCTTCTTATGTATTTACCAAGGCAATTTTTCCTCCCTCACAAGCCAAGACCTGAGTCACAACCACCACGTAGAAAGTTAACTTGAGAGAATTGAGAGCAAAAAGAAAAAATCTTGTTGGTATTTCCGAATTGTTATTATATAATAGGTATACATACATCTCTTTCTCCTGCAATCATATACATACTTATATATACTCAAAGTATTGTTTGTACTTTGTATTAGAGTTATCTAAAAATAATGCATGTGTGCTTGTGTGGGTTAGACTTAGTGTATTCTTTTAGTAGTACTAGTGTTAGTAGTAGTGGTAATGTGGTTATTAGATGAGAAGAAACTCTACTTGAATAATCTCAAGAAGTAAAAAAAATGTCTTAAGCTTGCAATGACTTTTTCAATCCAGAACTGCTTTTGAGTAGTTTTGTTTCAAGAGGTTCATAGCAGTAACTGATTTCTTTCTTCAACTTAAGCGGAAAAGAGATAACCAGTAAACTTCAATTGGACTTGGGTATTTTCGCTTCTATTCTTGATAGACGAACAATGTATGCATAAGCAAAAAGAAGATAAGGAAACGCTCAAGCTGCACTTGTGTTGGGATACAAAAAAGAGAAATGCAGATAGGATATCGAATGCATTCAAAGCTTAAAGATTGACATATCGACTAAGCACAGAGGCTGGGAAGATTGTTCAAAACTGAAAAACTTTTACTATAATTTATATAAAAAAGTATTTCTGGTTTTACACGTGAGCTATTATACATTTTAGCAATAATATGTACTTATAGCTTCGGACATGCATATCATTATTTGGATCTTAGACTACTTGTGCACATCTTATTCTTATTGTTAGTAGAAAGTGAGAGTCTCATGACTTTCTTGGAGTTTGGTATCCAACTATATTTGCTTGGAGGTTGGCTAGAATTAAAGTATAAGGGGGGAAGACGCCGCGAGAGAAAGTGTTGAAGTCGTTTTTCAATGACAGATATTCATGGAAGAGATTCATGAGAATGGGCTATGAGACAAAGGGATCGGGAATGGAATAGTTGAATTTTTTCATCGAAGAGACAATTTGTGTGCTCCAAGTGTGGAGGGGATCTTCTATAGCTTGGAACTTATATGTTGAAGTCTTGTGTTGCAGGACCTTTTGATTGTCAGAAATAAATAAATGAGATTTCGTTTTTAAAAAATTCCATTTCATCAGTTTCATTTAATTTTGTATAGATTCTTAAATACGTGGTTACAAATGCCTCCAGTTTAAGTTAGGACAGGATAAATAGGGACAATAGCACACATATTGGGAGGCTATATTAGAATATGATTAAGAATTTAAAAGCAACATTTAAACACACATGCAAGATAATTTGCTACTCGGCTGAATTAGATTGCCACTTGTATGTTACAATTCTATTAAAAAGTTTCAGTCAAGAGGCCCTCGACCTATAACTTAAACTTATAGTATACGATTTTTATATTTCATATGCACACATACATGCACTAATGGTAGTAAAATTCTGATTTTTTATATTACCTTTTTGAGCCAAAACTCCAAAAAAAATTGAAGACTCTCTGTCCAACTCATCGTATTATGCGATTACGATTACAATACCAGAGTGTGAACTTCAAACTTTTTCAAGTAAATTCAAGGTGTCTTAGTCTTAACTGGGTCTTCTATCCCGTCCTTCTGTCCCCAAGATGATTATCGTCATCACCATCACAATCAAATATTATAAGTTAGTAGTAGTCATTGAAGAACGAGGAGACACATTCATTCAGATTGTCTCTTTTTACAGCTTTAGTTCCTCTGATCATCGAGATAGTGCTCAGTGACCTTAAACTTAATAGCTGTAATATTCTTAAGAAAAAAGTAAATGTGTAAGTAGAACTTGCAAGTGCTTGTAGTAGGAAAGATTCCTAATGTAGCTTGGTGGTAGTGATACAATGTCTTAATATAGCTGCTAAACCCACTTCCTACATAATTTCATGCCTCTTTTAGTAAATTTCCTCAAGTGACTTTGACAATGGCCCTTATCGCTATCCATTATATTTGCACAGGTCTAGTCTAGAATCTCTAATGTACACCACTTCCTATATTCTTTTGCCAAATGTGAATCAAAGCCACTCTCAGTTTGCATTCTTTTAGACAATTAAATCAATTTCACTTGTTCGACACAAAGGCTAAGAAAGTCCCTAGATTGTCAGTGGCTTCCTCTTTGCAACTTAATTCAAATTTTAATTTTCCCTTTCTCACAAACAATTATCCAAAAAGGAAGAAAGGAAACCTATCTAGCTCATTTCTCAATGGAATTACCTGAAATAAATTGACAGTCACTGTGATTGTTTGTGAACTTCGAGACTCACTGGGGTGAACTTCTCACAGGGAAAGTTTTCTTAACTTAGGTAACTAAAAAACTTCCTGTTCCTGTGAAAGTACTATTTATATATTCCCAAAAGATTGCTTTTATACAAGTTAAAGATATTCATACTTACAACCTATTTCAAATATAATGCTTAGAACTCTGATTCGCAACGCATTACCTAAGAGGTAGGTAGACGTTTTCATCATTCATTGCTATTTCTTCTTGAGCCTATTTCTGTAGTTGTTAATGCCTTGAGGATATGCATCTGTTGTTGTAAGCTCTGAAGACCGAGTCAAAAGAAAGTGTAGTACTTGTCCGTGAATATCTGCACTGGAGTAGAGTAGTCAGTACTTGGGTAGTAGAAGTGGTGGTGGTGGTTTGTTTCATGGAAAAGAGGGTTGATGCTGATTGTTAGGTATTCTTATGGGAAAGGTCGATGCCGGTTGGGGATGACGAAATAAAGGCATCGCAAGGAGATGAAGAGACTTTCTCCGAAAGATAAATAACTCTTTTTCAAAGAACAGGATGGATGGATAATGCTTAGAAGATAACATGTCAACTGTTTGAGTAGGAATCCAATTAGAATGGCTTCGTGGGACAAGACAGAATATTCCCTCAAGAACATATACACAGACTACTACTGATATCCAAAATAGTAAAGGCAATGGAACCAATTCACTCACACATTTTGTCCAACCCTCTCTAGCTAGCCTCTATTATTTCTAAGACTTCTTACTCCCAGTTTTTCATATTTTTTGTTCGTATCACTCCGAAAAGCATCTGCTATGCTAGGAATTTGGACAATATATGTTTTATATTCAATTGCAATTATTTTGAAGTCTTTAGTTTAACAAAATCAACTCTGCTCTGGTTGGGAAGACATCACTGTCCGGTCTTCGATTTGTAGTATGCTAAAATCGTTTTTTATTATTTTTTAGAAACTAAATAGTGTAGTTCCAATATGAGGCAAATCGATATTAGAACTGAGGTGAAGCCAATTGCAGCTGAGCTTTGCTTTGCTCAGAGACGATAAGTAAGTCATGATGGAGCAAATGTTTGGCTTGATTTGTACAAGAGGACGGAAAAGGTAGGACTTATTTGATTAAAAAATGTACTACGTTCTACTATTTTTGGCTAACAGTTTAACTGTAGTATTGAATTGATAGGAAATGCAAATAATAAAAGGGCATTGAGCTACTCCAGGAATTGAATGGCTTCGTGGGTTTTGATTGAATTCGTAAAAAGAAGTTTAATTGAAATCAATCCTTTTCTTGACATTTTTACGGAAACATGCATCATTTAATTTCCTCTTCGACGATGAATTGTTTGATAGGCGAACATAACCTATGCAGTGTTAAAAGTTTTCAAACGTTCTTTTAATTTCAGGAGAAGAAATTGAGATTCCATACGGTTTCATACGCCAAAGCCAATTATATGAAAGTACTATAATGGGTGAGCAAAGTTTGGACCAAAAACAGTTCTTTCACATTGGGCATCCTTATGTTATCCAGCTGCTTTTGGATTTTATTATACGGACTGTTGATAGAAGAGGTATTTATTTTGTTTTAATATATACTAGCTAGCACTGTCTAGAAGAGCTAACACGGTTTTACTTTACTCCAACATTAATATTATTTTTCAGTCTGAGAAATCATATAATTATCATAAATTATAGACAAAATTATACGTGAGTGTAGCTCGTCATACAGAGAATTCGAAAAAGTGACAAGTTTTATTGTGTGAACTCTCATTCCCAGAAATTTTGAAGATTTTCAAAACTTGACTGATACGTGAAATTATAAAAGAAAAACTAGTTAGC